>CATIWQ010086824.1:0-29437 GCA_949673415.1 Euphorbia schlechtendalii | reverse complement strand
AATTTCAAAGTATTATGGCTATAGTTTCCTAACACTTTAAACATACTCAATACTTATAGGACCTATTCGAGATTTGCATATAAAACTCATAGTAAGAATACCATTAGATATTACTCCACTTAAACTTATCAGAAGCATTAATCCAAAACTATATAACTTATAATAATTCATGTTGCATCAAAATATAAATCGAAACTTACTTGGAATGTTGCATTCGAATGTTACTCACTACTCATCCTTGCCAATTTGGTAAATGTTATGCACTAACATCAAACTTGTAATACCTAACGCTCATAATAACCTTGGACAATTGTTAGTAAAGTATAAGAAATGATAATGTCTTATTTAACATGAAAATTAATAAAAATATTCAAGTTCTTCGATTTTTTAATTTTTATTCATTTTTTTTTGGATTTTACGGGATTTTTACAAATGCCCCCCACACTTAAAGAACACAATGTCCTCATTGTGAGACATTTAATAAAAATCAAAATTTTTAACACACAAGTAGTCTAAAAATATGAAAAAGAAAAGAAAAGAGAAGAGAAAACCCATTTGTTGTGAAGGAGAATCCAGGACCCATGTTGCGATCGCGATGGCCTGTTGCGATTGTGATTTCCATCAAAACAAGAACAAAAGGTTTTATTGTATAACGTCACGAGCGCGAGATGTATGTCGCGGTCGTGAACTTCTCTAATTCGTAAAATTCTTCAACTTTTAGAATTTATACCTAGAAAAACTTAGAAAACAAATGTATTAAATATAATTGCCTTCCCCGAACAATTCGATCTCTAGAACACACTTGCCTTCCCCGGACTTGATCTTTAGAACGCACTTTCCTTCCCCGGAAATGGCGCCAAAAACTTGTTTGCCACTTTTCCACTGATAAGTTTAATAACTTTTACGCGAAGAGCTTGGCTATATATCAACAGTGCCAAAAACTTATTCACGAAAAATATAGGTGTTGTCAATACCCCTTATCAAATAGAAAAATGATGATAACTGCAAGTATATAGTTGCGATGTAGTTTTAAAAGATATAGATCCCATAGGGAAGGACTAGCTCTAAAGATCAAATAGGGAAGAAGGATAAGGAAAATAATATGTATTGATATTTTTGGATAGGAGGGTTAGAATGAAAAGTTGAGTAAATATTAGATGTGATAGATGATAGACCCTAAATACATAGATTTTCACTATGAACAAGTATAGCAGAGAAAACATGCAAGATCAACGAAGATGTTATGACACACTAGATTAATCTAATAAACCGGTTCAACACACTCAGATGTTCAATAATTCGCCAAAGAGCAACACATTAAATAACTTTTCTAAACCTAGCGCAAATGAGATAAGACTATTATATAAACTTGGACAATATCAATACTATGCTTAGTACGGGTCGCTCTCACATAGCCACATTTAGCAAGTTACCATTCCAAAAATGTTGGCTCACTAAACAGCGTTATATCACAGATCCAGTGATTATGCATGATATTGTTAACCCCGAAACTACTCTTAAAATTAACGCCAACGCATATAACTTGATTAACATAAAAGACTTAGCATGAAACATGCATTATGACACATAGACATATCATAAACTTTGAAATAAAAAGTATAAGTAGAAAGCAAAGAAAAGTTGTAAAGTATGCAAGTGAAAGCTAATGTTGATCAAACCGTATCCACTCTTTCATGGGAGTCATCAATTCCCGCAATTCCTGCGTCTGCTTTGAATTCGATCTCGGCCCATACAGAACCTCCACTAGGATGCTATTCTTTGTGAATATCAAATAAACGAATATTGAAGAACGAAAACTTTTATTGATAAGTTATTTGCAAGTACACTTATACAATAATCGCTCGAGAATATAGAGAAATCTAGTGATCAAAACAAGGATTCGAATCACTTAAGCATTTTCTCGCTAACGCTTATGAACGTAGCGAATTCTCTATCTATACACACACTACATCTCTCTCATGCACTCTAATATTTTCCCTCTCTCTCACTACACTTTGATGCATGAAATTGCTGAGGATTTGGAGCCCTATTTATAGAGTTTGAAGGGTTGTGTCTATCCAAACGAAGAGTCCCATCTATTGGTGAAAGATTGCATCTCTTTAATGTGATTGGTTGAGAGGCTTTGATTCAATCCACAATGGATAAGCACCTTTTCATGATTGGTTGACTCCTGATAAGTGTCTTTTCGTTGGTAGTTGATGGTGATTGATGGTGGTTGATCATGCTTATCTGGTGGTTGGTAGTTAAGAAGATAATACTAGAAAACCGTCCATGTCATGACATCGATGTACATGTCATGACCGTGAACCTTGAATTGGTAGATTTCTATTTCTGAAGTGAACAGGTCACGATCACGAGGTATTGTCGCGAACGTGAATTGAGTTTTCTTCAAAAATCTCCTTGTAACTTCACCAATCTTCGACAGCTTCGATTCTAAGCCAAATCTTCAAGTTCCACGCATCATTTTGCACCTTTTTCACTCTTTTTTCATAGAATTCCACTTTAGTTCCTTTTACTCCCAAGATTTACCTAGTATCTGGATTTGCATAAAAAACAACTACATACCACATGAAATCTTTTATTTGAAGTATAAAAATGACTAAAACTATAGTGTTTATATTATAAAATTATAATGATAATTAGTGTAATTATACACTTATCACCTATTCCTTTCTCACTTCGAAAGCTTGATTTTAATCGAATTTCGACTAATGACAATGTCATGTTGATGGAATCTTTTTCAGAAAAGGAGATTTGGGACACGATTTGTTCTTGCCATAAGAATAAATCTCCAGGTCCGGATGGTTTCAACCATTTCTTCTATAAAAGGGCTTGGGAATTCATGAAGATGGATTTCTTGATACTTCTTAGAACCTTTCACGAATCCGGCTTTCTTCTGAACTCCATTAAATCCTCGTACACGGTGCTCATTCAAAAAATTTCAGGATTTTGTTCAATTAAAAATTTCAGACCTATTGCTCTAATTTATGGAGTATATAAGGTAGTCACAAAGCTACTCTCTTCACGATTGAAGTTAGTTCTACCATCATTGATCTCCGGTAATCAATTTGCTTTCATTAAAAACTGAAATATACATTAATGCTCCTTCGTTGCTTCGAAAATTCTTCACTCAATCCACAATAAATGATGGGGCTATTTTGTTCTTAAATTGAACTTCCATAAGGCTTTTGATTGTATCTCTTAGACATACATCGATGCTATTTTGACAAAAATGGGCTTCTGTCATAAATGGATTACATGGTTGAGGGGTTGCCTCTACAATTCCACCACTTCCATTCTTATCAACGTGAGTCCGAGCTCTCCAATTCGCATTCATAGAGGAGTGAAGTAAGGAGATCCTCTTTCACCTTTCATCTTCGTCCTAGCGTAAAAGGCCTTAAGCAACTTACTGATACTAGCATTTGAGAAGGCTTACTCCCGGGCTTCAAAATTGAGGATGATTTACCAGATGTATCTCTACTTTAGTTCGCAGATGACATAATATGTTTCTTACCAGGCGATGCATCACTTATCGAGCTGTTCACTGGCATTTTACGATGTTTTGAATTAATCTCTGGTTTAAAGATTAATTTTCACAAGAGTTTATTAATCGGAATTAATATGGATCATTCAACCATCTGAATGTGTGTGGAAAAATTAGGATGCAAGGTCGATAAATTTTCGATTCAATATCTTAGGACTCTTGTTAAGCTATAAACGATTACACTATGGAAATTGGGATGCTTTAATTGGAAAATTTCATATTCGTTTGGCCTCGTGGAAAGGGAAGTGTCTCTCTTATATCGGTAGAGAGATTTTAGTTAAATCACTACTTGCTTCAATTCCAATTTATTTGCTTTCTCTTTTCAAACTTCCGATAGCGATGTAAAACAAACTTGTAAGCCTTATGCGCAACTTTTTATAGAGAGGTGACACGGCTAGCTATGGCATATGTAAAGTGAGTTGGGACATGAGATATTTACCCAAGCACCTTGGTGGCCTATCTATTTGGAACTTAAAGCTTACAAATTGTGGTCTCCTTATTAAATGGATTTAGAGATTGCGTTTGGTTAACGATGAGTCACTTTGGGCGATTTTTTGCACAAAGAGGCACAAATTCAATTTGTGGTGGGATTTAATTAATGAAGAATTCTCAAAATTGTCTCTAATTTGGAAAGATGTCATCGATTATTGCTACCGAAATTCACAATTTTGGGACTTTTATTTGAGAAACATCACGGTTCGACTTGGTAATGGGTCTTCGGTAAGTTTTTGGTTAGATGATTGGACTTCAAGAGGTCCATTGAAGGAGATTTTCTTTGACTTATGGGCTATTAGCTCCCAGAAAAACTCTACGGTTAGAGAGACTTTCAGTGGGCTGTTCGAATCTAATTGGCGTGAGCGATGGTTTTGGCTTAGATGACTTCACGAAACTGATCAAGAAAGGTGTTTGGAGCTGATTACAATGGTCCAAGATGCTGTCTCTTCGATTTTCCTTTCAACGGCAGCCTTTGCCTCTTCAAGTGCTACTCAGCAGCAGAACCAAGTAGCTTTCTCAGATAGCAGTGACATGTATCTTTGGAAAATTGGGTTAAACAACATGTTCTCTGCCAATTGTTTTTCAATAGGATTTTACAAAGATGATAGATGGCAACAACCTTTGGCCCCTTTTAGACTTGTTTGGAAATCTTGTATGATGCCACAAGTTCATTTCTTTGGATGTTTAATGCTTCATGGAAGAATTCAGATGAAAGAATTTTTATTGTCTCGAGGTTGTGGTTTTCTAATTGACTCAAACTACCCTTTTTGTTCGAGCCCCGAATCGTTGGACCGTTCCTTATTTTTTTGTAAAGATAGCTAGATTGTTTGGTGGAGTGCTCTCAAATGGTTTGGGATTTCTTCTGCTATCCCATGATGATCGTATGATTTTCTTTCTCTTTGGAGATCATTCTTCACACATAAGGGAAGGAAAGAATTCGCAACGGCACTTTGGTTCTCAATTGCTTAGAGCATTTGGAAGAGAAGAAACAATTTCATTTCTAAAGGGGTTCTCGAGTATGAAGACTTGTTTATTTCAAATATTCATCGATGTTTGTTTTATTTTAAATGTAGGAAGAAAGTTCTCTCTTTTTCAGCCTTGGATATTTTACTCGATCCGAGTATACTTTGTAATTGAACTTTGTATTATTTGGGTGATTCACATTTTGTGACATTCTCTTTTTAATAAAAGAAGTTTGAGAGTTTTGTAGGCAAGCGAACGCATCAACCTAGTTGGGACGTTCGCCCCGAAATTTCACCCTTTCCAACCATTTTTTGATGGAGGAACACTTTGTTCCTCCGGAGGTTTTTTAAAAAAAAGAGGTAGACTCCATGTATGAAAATCAATTCTGGAGCTTGATTGATGCTCCAAGTGGGATTAAGCCCATAGGATACAAGTGTGTTTTCAAGAAGAAAACCGACATGGACGGTAACATAGTTACCTATAAAGCAAGGCTGGTTGCAAAAGGGTACAGTAAAAAAGAAGGCATTTACTATGATGAGACCTTTTCACTGTTGGCCATGCTGAAGTCTATTAGGATACTCCTTGCCATCGCTGCTCATTATGATTATGAGATTTGGCAGATGGATGTGAAGATAGCATTCCTTAACAGGAATTTGGATAAGGATGTGTATATGGCATAACCTGAGGGTTTCGCATCCGAGGATGGCTCTAAGGTATGCAAGTTGTAGAAGTCCATTTATGGACTTAAGCAAGCATCGAGGAATTAGAATATTATGTTCGACGAGATAATCCGAGAAATCAGTTTTGTATAAAATGCTACTGAGCCATGTGTATATAAAAAGGCTAGTGGGAGTGTGATCGTTTTCCTTGTATTATATGTCGATGACACATTATTAATTGGAAATTATATTCCTTTTCTTCATATAGTTTCATCATGGTTGTCAAAGAAGTTCTCCATGAAAGAACTTGGAGAAGCAGCTTTTATACTTGGTATTAAGATTTATTGAGATAGATACAAAAGGCTACTAAGTCTTTCACAAAGTACATACATAGATAAGATTTTGGCTAGATTTAACCTGGAGCAATCAATAAAGGGTTATCTCCCAATGTCTTACGGAATTAACCTTTCTAAGTCTGAGTGTCCAAGAACACAAGAGGAGAGACTGCGCATAAATGGAATACCCTATGCCTTAGTGGTAGGGTCCATCATGTATGCTATGGTATGTGTGAGCACTGGATTTTGTACCAGCTCGCGCATTCAATGATGACGGTTGATAAGTGTATAATTACACTTATTATCATGATATTATTACTTATAAAATGATATGGTTTTGTTTCATTTTATTCTTCATATAAAAGATTTCACGTGGTATGTAGTTATTTTTTATGCAAATGCAGAAACTAGGTAAATCTTGGAAGTAAAATGATCAAAAGTGGAATTCTATGTAAAAGGAGTGAAAAAGGTGAAAAAAGATGCGCGGAACACAAGGATTTGGCTTAGGATCGAAGTTGTCAAAGATTGACAAAGTTGCAAAAAAGAATCATGAAGAAATAGCATTTCACGATCGTGACACCTATTTAATGTTGCGACTTGTCACTCTTCATAAACAGAAAACTTCCCCAATGTTCATGATCGTGACAAGTGATATGCAGTGGCGATTTGTGATGGTTAATAGTTATCTCTTTTCAACTACCAATCGCCATATAACAATGATCAACCACAATCAACTACCAACCGAAAAGACACCCTTTGGAAGTCAACCAATCATGAAAAGGTGCCTTTCCATTATGGATGAGGATGAATCTTTGCATCCAATCAAAATGAAGTGATGCAATTCTTCGCCAATGGACACGACTCTTTATTTGGATAGACGCAACCCTTCATACACTATAAATAGGGTTCAACTTCAACCATTTTCAAAGGTAGAGATTTTTTATTGATAGTGTGATGCATGTTAGACATGCATGTATAGATAGAAAAGTAGAAATTATATAGATTTTGCCATTTCAAAATCTTAGCGAGAAAAATGTATAAGTGATTCGATTCCTATTTTGATCACTATATTTCTACACAAATTCGAGCTTTTGTTGTATGAGTGCAATTGCAAAGTACTTATCAATAAAAGTTTTTGTTCTTCAACATTCTTTTATTCGAGATTCACAAAAAATAGCATCCTAGCGGAGGTTCTGTACGAGTCGAGACCGAATTCAAAGTAGATGCAGGAATTGCGGGAGTTGACGACTCCCATTAAAGAATGGATACAGTTTGATCAACTTTAGCTTTCACTTGCAGACCTTACAACTTTACTTTATTTTCTACTTATACTTTCTATTTCAAAGTTTTTGATATGTCTATGTGTCGTAACGAGTAATTCGTCTTGCGTCATTTATATTAATCAAGTTATATGCTTTCGAGTTAACTTTAAGAGTGATTTCGAGGTTAACAAAATTGTGTATAATCACTGGATCTGTGATTATAATGCTGTTTAGTGAGCTAACATTTTTGGAATGATAACTTGCTAAATATGGCTATGTGAGAGCGACCCGTACTAAATACAGTAATATTGTTATCCAAGTTTTTATAAGTGTCATAATTCGTTTACCCTAGACTTAGAAAAGTCATCTCATGTGTTGCTCTATGGTGAATTATTGAATATTAGGGCATCTAGAACTGTATTTGTTGAAGTTATCTAGTGTATGAAATATTCTTGATGATTTGGCTTGTTTTTCTCTGCTAAACTTGTTCTTAAGGAATATCTATATATTTTACATCTTCTCTAGTCTATTCATACATCTGTCTATCATCCAAACATCCAAATCCCTCCAATATAAACTCACTACTTTCATTTACCCCGTAACTGTAGTTGGTCTTTAGAATCGAATCCCTTCCCTGTAGAATCAATATCTTTTAAAACTACATCGAAACTGTATACTTGTAGTGGTCACCATTTTTCTATTTTGATAAGCGGTATTGACAACACTTGTTCGTATTTTGAACTTTTATCATATGATAGAAAAGTGGGGAACAAGGTTTTTGGCTTCATTACAGAATATAAGCCCTCAAAATTAGTAGAGTCAAAATCTTGCGATCAACGGCTTTTCGGGATTTTTATCCTCGAATCACCTGATTTTTTATTATCTAGAAATCTCCGAATGAGAATGTTCCTCGTTGCCAATTTATTTTAAGGACTTAAATTATTTTTTTAAGACTTAAAAGAATAGATTTTGGTAATAATTAATTTATTTATATTTTTAAAAAATTAAAAATTAAAAAAAATAATAATAAAAATAAAAATAAATTGGGAATCGCTAGTCGAAATCTGGCAAACCTCGCCAGACCGGAATTTCTGGCGAGGCTCGCCAGAATTTATTTCCTTTTGGGTTTTTTCACCTATAAATATGCGGAATTTTCAGTATCCGGGAGTGGAAAAAATTCGCAAAAATACAGTTTTCTCTCGACAACGACGAAGAAATTTTTACAAAAAAAAAACAATATTTTTCTAGATAAATAATACAACTTTTTGTTTTTCTTTCAAGGTTTCTTTGATTATATTCGGATCCAAAACACATTTGGATTCCGAATTTTATTATTTTCGAATCACTTTTCTTCCATCTCTTTTTTCAAAAAATTCTTCAGATATTCTCGGGCCTAAAACAAATTCAAAACCCGAGTTTGATTATCTTTTTGGATAAATAAACACTTATTTCTCCACACTAAACCACACGACTAAAAAAACAAATGGGGAACGCTCCCGGGGATCATACGGATACGCCGAAGTGGATTCACGCTGAAAGGGTATGCCTCTAAGTTCCTAGAGCTGCTTCATCTTGTGCTTCCTATGTTATTTTATATGTCGACCTACGAATATTTCTACTTTCTTTCATTATGTAAATATTGTTTTAATAATTCTTCATCTTTTATTTCTTTTTAATTTTTATGTTAGAATACACCAACAAAGGGAATTAATATTATTCTCGGATAACAAACCCCACTTCTTACCATGCGAGCACTTTCATTAAATAAAAATGATCAACATACTTGTAAATAAAATAATTGTTTTATTTCTAAATAAGAACTTTAAATCGACGATGTTTTAATTAGGCCATACGGGCCTTCTCAAAATCAAATCGATCAAACGTGTAAATATTATGCCATATCATGTACTAACCTTTGTGGATGCAGGTTAGATGTATGCCTAGGATTTTATTTTCCTTCGGGTATTGCAAATATTATTTTTGGGAAATGTAATTAATAGATTAGCGGGCGGTTGCATCCCCCGAGGTTATGTAACCTTAAATCTTTACTTTTCCGCATTTATTTACTACTTTGTGTATGGATTTACTACTTTCCGCACATACGTGAATCATGCACTATAACTCGAAAATGACTTAAGTGTGAATATGCACAATTAAGAAATACGATTTTCTATAGATGTAATATAGTGTGATCACATAAGAAATGAGCAACTTACCCCAGACCCAAATCTCTGTGTCTTAGTGGGTCATCCCCCGGTCGTTAAGCCTCACAGGACTCTAATTCCTAGAAAGAGCTAATCCAGGTGGCGACTCCACACTAAGAGACGGAGGATTCAGGTTTGACCGATCTAAATGTACCATTCCGGGTACCTAACCTGGTACATTTTTAAACACCCCGGTGGACCGCGCCTCTCATCCTGCATGCACTCTGCCTATCGCTCCATGTCATCCCCTCATAGTGGCGACTCCGTTGTGGATTTTTTCTAAAAACTTGTTTTTCAAAGGTTTTAGATTTTAGATAAGTGTCAAAAATTATTGATCACATTATTCCACTGTCACTTAATTATGACATATTCATAATTTCGCATTGCAATAAGTCTAAGGTACCCCTATTACAGTGAAGCTTTCTCTTGTAATAATCTACCTCCTTGAGAAAAGATAGTACTTGAGTGGGTGGAGCACTTGTTGCTATATCGCATGTACCTCCCTTGTTAGAACCCATTTTAGGAGAGGCTTGGAGTCTATTTTAGTGCAACAAGAATCTTCTACATCAACAACCCATTTACAAACCTCATGTAAATAAACCATAGGCATTTTCCCTAGGGTATTACACAACAAACGACCATGCATTATATTTTCTTACAAGTGTTCTCCTTAGTATCTTCATGGTACTAAGATGAACTAAACTTATGATAGAGACTAGCCAAAAACCCTACATGCGGGAGTTATATGGTTGAAAGATTGAACGTTACATGTTGTGTGCTACGTGTTTATTACTTATAACTATAAAAATGTCATGATAACCACGATTCTTAGTGCAGACACTTGAATGCACACACTTATAATGCTTAAAATGATTTAACATTGCATTTTCTCATCATCATGATGCCAAATCGGCGTCACACAAACATAGGATTAATTGACACTCGATATCCAATTACCTTAGGATAACATGAACCAATCAAAGTCATGAAACATCACTTACCCCTTTCCAAAGAGATGTCCACTTGACATCCAACTTTTAGCCCACAAGGGCTAATAACATATTCAACACATTACCTATGAGATGTATATTAGATATCTAGCCCACAAGGGGCAATAATATATCCCACAAATTACCTATGAGATGTCCGCTCGACATCCAACTCATAGCCCACACGAGGTAATCACACATACCACATAGCCCAAACGGGGCAAAAACCTACCCAAACAATTTTTCCCACATAGCGTGATGTCCCTGCTGACATCCGAACCTAAGCCCACATGGGGGTGAACTTATTTAAAAAACCTTACATTACCAATCCTCAAGGGTATACGCCTAATACCCAAACCATTCAAGCACATGGGGTAATGATTCATGCATCACCGTATACCTTCAAATCGTGACGACCACGTAAGCATCCAAAACTCGGCCCTAATTGGGTAAAAATAACCAAATCATTCATTAGATAGCTACAAATGGTAGCTGTGAGCACAGTATTTTGTACCAGCGCATCTTTTCAGGATTTTATCCTTAAATCAAACAATTTTCGAGTATCCAGATGTATTCGAATAGGAATCCTCCCTGTCTCTAAATTCAAAGGGACGTTTTCAATAAAATTATTTAATTTTATTCAGAAATTAATTAAAAAATACAAAAATACAAAAAAATAAAAACCCGAGGGAGACTGAATCCCAGGTCTGAGACAGGCCTCACCGAAAAATGGGCTTTGGCGAGGCGAGCCTCACCAAAATACCTTGGTGAGGTAGCCTCGCCAAAGACTTTAGCGAGGCATTTCTCGCCAAAGTCTTTGGCTAGCTCGCCAAAGACGTGGCAAGGGGCCTCGCCAAACTTTTTCCCATCAAGACCCTCGAGATTTCTCCTATAAATAATTGGGTCCTTTTCGATAATCGAGACCTGGTAAAATTTATAGACATAATATACTTCAATTTCCAAGAACTAGATGAACATTTTTGGACTTTCACAATAATTTTTACCTAAACAAAAGGACGAGGAGGATTTTTATAGGCCGATCGGATATCTTTGAAGTGGATTCATTCCATAAGGGTAAGCCTCTGAGTTCCTAGAACTGCAATTTTCATGCTTTCGCTATTCTTCTTCTTCTTTTGGTTTCATTTGTGAACCTAGGATTTTTATTTTATTCAAATGTCGTAATTCTTCTTCATCTATTTTTCTTTATTAAAAGGAGACGTATGTTAGAACAACCCCACGAATGGAATAAAAATTCCCGGATAATAGCCCTCACCAATGTACCATGCGAGCAATTTCATTAAATAAAATGAGCAACCAACGTGCTAATAAAATGAACTATTTTATTTAAAAAACAAACACATTATCGCGATTATTTTTTTAGGCCACATGGGCCTCGCTAAATTCAAAATCGCACATATATGTGATATCCCATGTGCTAACCTTTGTGGATACAAGTAGATTAGGATTAGACGTATGTTTAGGATTTTAATTTTCCTTTGGGTATCGTAATTTATTTTTTTTGGAAACGTAATTAATAGGTTAGCGGATGGTTGCATCCCGTGATTTTTGAAGCCTTGTTATCTTTATTTTTCACATTTATTTTTTGTATTTACTTACTGCTCTGTGGATGGTTTATTATTTCGCCTTGTGGATGGTTTATTATTTTCGCCATACGTGAATCATGCATTTAAAATCAAAAATGACCTAAGCGTGAATATGCACAATTAAGAGAATATGGTTTTCTATAGATATAATATAATGTGATCTAATGAGGAATAAGCAACTTATCCCGAACCCGAATCTCTACGTCTTAGTGGCCCGTCCCCCAGACGTTAAGCCTCATAGGACTCTAATTCCTGGAAAGAGCTAATCCAGGTGGTGACTCCACACTAAGAGATGGCGGATTCGGGTTTGAACCAATCTAAAATTGTTTTTGCCTTCTCTTTCAACCTTTTTCTTGGGTCCCTGGCCTGGTGCACCTTTTTCTCAAACACCCCGGTGGACCGCACCTCTCATCTCACACGCTCTCAGCCCACCACTCTGTGTCGGCCGCTCACAATGGCGACTCTGCTAGGATGTTTTTTCTAAAAGCTTATTTTTTCAAAGGTTTTAGATTTCGGATAAGTGCCAAAAATTATTGATCACATTAGATTTTAGATTTTGACATATTCATAATAACGCATTGTAGTAGTAAGTTTAAGGTACCCTTATTACCGTGAAGCTTTCTCTAGTACTAATCTGCCTCCCTGAGAAAAGATAGTACTTGAGCGAGTGGAGCACTTGTTGCCATATCGCATGTACCTCCCTCAACCCATTTGGGGAGAGGCTTGGAGTGTATTTCACTACAATAAGAACCTTCTACATTAGCAACCCATTTATAAACCCTCATGTAAATAAGCCATAGACATTTTCCTTAGGGTGTTACCCAAACACGTGCTCATGCATTATATTTTCCTGCACGTGCGCACCTTAGTATCCTCATGGTACTAAGATGAACCAAACTTAGGATAGAGACTAGCCAAAAACCCTATGCGTGAGATGTTGTATGGTTGGAAGAAAGATATTGTGTGCTATGTGCTAAGTGTTTACCGCTTTTCGATTCATCATGCATTGTAAAAATGTACCATGCTAACCACAAATCTTAGTGTTGACACTTGAACGCACACACTCATAATATTAAACATGATCTGATGTCCTTCATGCTTATGACTTAGTTGACACTTGAAATTGTGTCACCTTAGGATAACATAAAACCAACTAGAATTATGTAGCATCATTCAACCCAAGTTTTAGCGCGATGTCTACATGATATCTGACTCTTAAGACAAACCTACCCAAATCCTGATACGATGTCCACTTGGAATCCGACTTATAGCCTTGCCGGGTTGATTGTACACACCAAAAGCCTACACGAGGTAAACATAAACAAAAAGGATATCCCATTCGATGTCTTAACCTAGGTAAAACTTACCCTTAAAACCCTACTTTTCACCCAAAATACTCACACATCACTACATACATTTTGTGATGATGTCTAGTGACATCCAAAACCTTACCCCAATGGGGTAAAAGAACCAAAACATTCATCTATATGCTTCATATGGTAGTTATTTCCATACATTTTTGGATCACTTTTCGTTAGGGTATGTCTCACTGGTCACCCGAACACCAAGAGAACTAACTTTTATTCTCGAACCTTTGACTTATCACCACATAGGTAATTAGGTCACTTCATTTCACATTTTCCCTAGGATAGAGTATAAATCTCAAAACCAATGGACCTTCATTTTTCGCATGGACTAACGATTCTGCTCTTTTTGTGAGTGATTTTTATCTCGCATCATGGCACACTAACCTTTTTTCCATAGCCATAACATTAAACATTTCATGCATCAATCATCCATCATGATTTTACATACATTCCCCAACAATCTCCATGTGTATTTCAGCCAGGAAAAAGCCGGTTTACTAGAAGGCTTGGAACAGGGCTTCTCGCCGGCTAATTCGCATCTCCCCAACCATGGCTCACCAAGAAGGAGTTCCGTACATCAACTCTAGCTCAGATTCAGAAAATAACACTCCGCATAGCTTGCGTAACATGGCCAATAAAAAATAAGTGAATGTGACCAATAATCAGGCTGTCGGGGCAGGTTAGAACCCACAAGCCAACCAATCATTGGTGAGCGCTGAGATTGCTACTGCAATGAATGCCTTCACCAATAGTGACCAGTTTGTGTCAATCCTCAACCGCCACACTAGAACTGAGCAGCCTGAGCAGAGGGTGAATGATGTGGTGCCAAATGTTGGTGGCACAATCCTACCATGGGGACAATCATCTTCTGTTGCTGTATTTCCAAGTTCTGCAATAGTCACCCCTAACTTCTATCAGTTCAACTCTAGGCAGGGTCAGCCACAGATAGTGTATAAGCCATAGGTGGGTGGCCAGTTCTTCCCTGGGTAGCCAGGGCACGCTTCATTTACACCAAAGACTGTAGGGCCTTCAGAAATCAGTCCCTCTTCTAATTACATTCCCTTTATTCAAGGGGTGACTTAGCCCACAGTGCCTAGCTGGGTAGACCTTCTCAAACATTTTAGGGACAGGGGTAGTACTACCGAGTTTTCAGTATGGGGGCTTCTCAGAGACCCTAAATAGTATCCTTCAACATCCTGGAATGGTTGAACTCTGGAGATAGTTCTTAGCTACTCATGTGCAAGGGCAAAGGGGTGCGATCCCAGTGCAGCCCATAGTTGGGGATGAAGATACTTTGCCGCCAACCTTTGTTGTGCCCCAGTTCAAAAAGTACATGGGCAATACAAATCCTCGCGCGCATATCATGCATTATCAGAACGTGATGAGGCCTTTAAGGATCAGTGATCGCACGATGGCCAAAATGTTCATCATTACGTTGGGAAGCCCCGTAAATTAGTGGTACAGTCACTTACCGATGGACACAGCCTATGATTGGTGATGTCTGTCCCAAGCGATGGTGGACCACTATGGCTTCAATACTCTGATGGTCACTACTATGTAGAATCTAGAGGCAATGAGGCAAAAATCGGGGGAGAGCTTCAAGCCCTATTTCGAGAGATGGATGGCTATGCAAGTACATTTACAATCTCGCTTATCTCTACCGGAGATGATCGTGAAGCTTTTAGATGGTGCACTACCGTCTTATCGAAAGAGGCTAGGGTCCGAGACTTTCTATAGTTATCAGGAAGTTTTTGTGCGAGCTGAGAAGATAGAGCAGTATGATGCCATAGAGGCAGAAACGGGGCAACATGTTGCTAAGCCCTATTATAGGAAGAATGATTCCAACTCGATGCAGGTGAAGGCAAACTAACCGGTAGTACAAGTGGTGAATGAAGAGAAGGTAGCCACTGTTAGTTTGCCAAAGGAAGAATATCATGGCATCTCGCCATACACTGCTAATTTGGGATTCTTATTCATCAAGCTGTGTGAACTTAATCAATTGGAGAGCTTGAAGAAGCATGTCCCTCCCAAGCCAGAAGAGAAGAACAATTACTGCCATTATCATGTAACCATGGGACATCGCATAAATAACTGCAAGGAGCTGCTGAAAGTTATTCAGAAACTTGTGGCTAACAAGGTCATCCATGAGCCTACATTGAAGCCAAGAATGAAGAATAACCCTTTATAGAATTTTGAGGCAAGGATAGGAATGGTTTACTCCGGCCTAGAAGAGCGGAAGGTCCTGAGCTGCCTATCTGAAGGGCTTGGAGAATTTGTGTTGATGGTTGGGTCGGGAAGTGATCCTAATAGGATTCGAAGATGCTAGAGGAAGAGTCAAACCGCTGAGGGTGCGGGAATAAGATTAAAGCTGTTGAGATCAACCTTGCTGGGATGTCGGTATTTACTGGCCATAAAGTCACTTCGCGTAGGGAGGAAACTTTCAAGAGAAGCACCGGCCAACAAGGGAGAGGAGTATGTGATGGTGATTTAGTCGGGATGGACTCAGATGATGTGATGGAGATGCTTGAATCCGAGTCAAGCAATCGGGTGATTAGAGTACGACAAGAATTCCCGAGGGCCAGTTTTAGCTTGGTAAGAATGTCAGTTTTTAACGAGAATGACACACCATCATCTCACTTGTCCAAGTTTTATATCTTGTGTCGAGCACATAGCCTGTCTCAAAATATGATAGCTACATTGTTTCCGTGCTCACTAGCAGGAGTAGAAAGTTAGTGGTACGAAATGCAGTCGGTTGAGACCAAGAGCAATTGGAACTACATCTCTGCAGAGTTCCAAATGGAGTTTGCATTTCTAGAACCTCCTAAACAAACCATGCGAGATCTTCTCGCTTGTGTAAAGAGGGAAGGAGAATCACTCACTGGCTATGTAAAGCGGTGGATGTTTATCTATTTAGTGTTGGTTTCGAGACCATCTGAGCCTTCTGCAGTACAGTTGATAGTAGAGGGATCCTGAGAATGGTACTGCTACCATCTGGCAAGGTTAACTATACCATATTTTAATGAGTTATCATACCATGCTCATCACCTTGATAGGGAGTTCACATTCGGACACCGTAATGTCCATGCAATGAGAACGGGAATACCCACCAATTATGTGCTAGTGATGTTATCTCGATCCAATCTGGTGGTTAACGTAGTGTCCGATGAGAGTGAAGACATGGGGGAAGATCCATTGGAAGAAATGTTCTCCACAGATGGAGGTGAACCACGAGAAGACACAATGAAGGTGGAATCAGGGAAAGAACCAGTGAGGGTGCCCATTGATCTCGATGCATATGTCCCTAAGTCGAGAAGGAAAAGAAAACCCGAAGAAGGAACCTCGCCTGTGGGAGAGATCATCTCTTATGGGAAAAAGCCTATAAACTTAGATTCTTACAAGTTGAAGGGGTGATGTAGCCAAGCAAAGGATGGATATGACCAGTACCCTTAGGTCAATTCTAAGGAAACGAGAGTGATAGAGAATGGAGTACTAAGGGTTACTCAAAGTGGTAGAGTTTTCAGAAGGGATGAGACTGCACATCTCAATGACTCCAGGCCGGAGGAAACAGCAAGGGAACAGCCCGAGCCACCCTTACCCCCAAATGTGGATGAAGACATGTCGGATATAGATCCCTTGGTAAATTAGTTGAAAGGGACTCAGGCCAAATACAATATCTGGAGGCTGCTCAAGACATCCTAGAAGCACAGATTGGGCCTGGTGAAGAGGTTGATGGAAATGCCTATTAAGCCCACAACCTTTGTGTTTGAGATGTGGGCTGCAATTGGGGAAGGAATTGCCCCCCCTCAAATGCCCTCTATAACTTTTGATCATTTAGAGCTGCCGTAGGAGCTAGGGTTGCACAATCAAGCCCTATTCATCAAAGTTTAGATTTTTGACCGGGTAATGCCATGCGTGATGGTCGATGATGGGTCGGCCCTCAATCTCTATCCTCTTAAGGTCCTACCTTTTCTAGGGCTAAGGGAGGATATGCTTGCCAAATCCTATACAGTGATCCATGCCTATGACTATTCAAAGAGAGGGGTGGTAGGCACTTTTGAAGCAGAGGTCACCACTGGAGAAGTGACCTCCAATGTGAAGTTCACTATGCTGGATATTCCAGTAACTTACTCACTACTTCTAAGAAGGTCATGGATCCACGTGATAGGGACAGTCCCTTCCACTCTACATCAGAAGATAAAACTTATCCACAAGGGGAGGCCGGTGACGATCGAGGCTGATGAGGAATCAATGATGGCAGCAGCCACATTTGAAGAAAGAACAATGCAAGGGTTGAGGGTGGTGACGGCCATTGAAGAAAAGAAGAAGGGGCACAGAACCCCAAAGGGATATCAGTTTTTCCTTGGAAGCCTTAGAGCTCAAATGAAGAAGCAGGGTTTCATCCTTGGAAAAGGCTTGGGAAAATATCATCAGGGGATTATCAAGGCCATCGATCCTATTCTTGTCACACTTGGATTGGGTCTGGGTTTCACCCAGAGGATGAAAATGTACAAGCATAAACGGCCTATGTTCTGTAACATATTAAGCGTCTGCGAGGCGGAAGGCACTAAGGCATGGGGAGGAAGTCAAGGGACTTGAAATATTCAACGATGTGTTTGACTTCATGACCGGCAAGCTAATCGAGTCCCCTGTTGATGCTGAACTAGAAGAGAAACCGATCCTAGCAATAACCCCGATTGGGGAATATGAAAAAGGAGGAGTACTGGAAGATGTGATGGCGGCTTTCACTAAGGCTGTTAACAAGCTGATGAAGAAAGGTGGTGCGCGAGACCAAGATCTATCAGGCACTATCAAGCTCCTCATCGAAAAGCTAGTACAGACCACTGTCGAGGCATAAGCTACCACCGATGCACTTGCTGCTACCACAACTGAAGCCCCTCCGCCTGTGAGGCAGAAGCTACCACCGACGCATTTTTGATGTTTTTGACAATTTTGCTTATGAGGCTCATTCAATGAAGTACGAAAATTTTGCTTACTTGTTTGATGTTCTGCCTGACTGCACCATGCATTCATATGATCCTATGCACAACATCTTTAACATTCATGATACATCATTAAACGAAACTAACTTAGGTGCAAATGAGTCACCAAAAATGGTGACAATTTCCAATGATTTAACTCCTGAAGAAAAAAGATAGATCAAGAATGTACTTAAACGTCAAATGGCAACATTTTCTTGGTCATAAAAAGACATGCCTGGAGTAGATAGGAAAATAGCGGAGAATCATATCCCAACTGACCCTCTGATCAAGCCTGTAAAACAGAAACTACATCGCTTAAGGCCTGAATGGGAAGAAAAGGTCAAGGCTGAATTGGTAAAGCAGATTGAAGCTAAATTCTTAGAAGTGGTTGAATACCTGATGTGGCTAACCAACATATTCCCAGTAGCAAAGAAAGATGGCAAGGTCAGAGTTTATGTGGATTTCAAGGATTTGAACAAAGCCTCCCCAAAGGATGATTTCCCCCTACCCCACATCAATGTACTGGTCGACAACGTAGTAAGGGCAGCTATGTATTCCTTCATTGATGGCTTCTCAGGCTATAACCAGATACTGATGGCAATAACTGATAAGATCAAGATAACATTTATCACTGAATGGGGCATATACTACTACAAGGTAATATCGTTTAGTTTGAAAAAAGATGGTGCAACATTTCAGCGGGCCGTCACAACCCTCCTTCATGATATGATCCATAAGGAAGTGGAAGTTTACGTTGATGACATGCTTGTGAAGTCCAACACTAGGGAGGAACATCTAGCTATCCTAGACAAGTTTCTCACCAGAATCGAGATATACAATCTCTGCTTGAACCCGAAAAATTGCATATTTGGGGTCACATAAGGGAAACTCCTGGGGCATATAGTAAGTCAAAAAGGAATTGAGATGGATCCTGATAAAAGCAAATCCATTAGGGATATGCCCGCGTTGAAAACTGAGAAAGAAGTCCGGTCTTTCCTAGGGTCTCTACAGTATGTAAGCAGATTTATCGCCAGACTCACTACCATCTGCGAGCCAATTTTTAAATTACTACGAAAGGACCAACCAGTAGATTGGCATGACTAGTGCCAGGTAGCTTTTGACAAAATCAAACAATACTTGTTAAGCCCACCCACCAGAGCCTGGAAAGCCCTTGATCTTATACTTAGCAATTGAGGAATCATCAGTTAGAGTAATGCTTGTGCAAGAACACGAAGATAGAAGTGAACATGCAGTCTACTACTTGAGAAAAAAAATTACTTGAGTATGAGTCACGTTACACCTTGGTGGAGAAAATCTTCACAACGATGGTTTGGTTGATAAAGAAGCTACGACATTACTTCCAATCTTATCATATAAAAGCCGTCGCAAAGATATACCCGATCCAGTACTTGTGCCAGTCACCAACACTAGCTGAAAAACTCTCACAATGGTTATTGCTATTATCAGAATTCGACATCGAATATATGACCAAAAAAGTCATTAAGGGATAAGAAGTTGCTGAATTTTTGGCAAATCAACCCTTGGACTCTGATTACGTTGAAAATCTAGAATTTCTAGATGAGCAACTAGCATTGATAGAGGATGCAAGTGCAGAGTGTAAAATGTTCTTCGACGGTGCAATGAATAGAAGTGGAGCCGGCCTAGTTGTTGTATTAATAACACCACAAATGAAGTTATATCCCTTTCCAAACAATTGGAATTCCCAGTAATAAACAATAGGGCAGAATATGAGGCTTGCCTGTTTGGGTTAGAGGCAATTCAAAAACCACTGGCAAGAGAAGTATCGGTGGTTGGAGACTCAGCTCTAGTTATAAAACAAGTCACCGACGATTGGGAAATAAGGGAAGAATCACTATGTCCCTACATGGAAGCCATATGGAAAATCTCACAAAAATTTTCCAAATGCATCTTCAAACACGTACCTAGGGATGAAAACCAAATGGCAGATGCACTCACTACACTAGCATCAATGTGGGAGGGCCCTAGAACTCAGTCAATCAAACCCGTTGTACGGTGAACGGCAAAAGAACCCTTCTAGTGTCCCCTAGTGGAAACAGAGGATCAATAAGCTATTGGGAATTGGTCCTTCGACATCGTCAAATTTTTGCAGACCGGGGAATACCCAAAAGGTGCAATAAACTCTGAAAGAACCTCATTACGATGTTCTATCTAGTAGAAGGGGATTTATTCAAATGAACATTAGAAGGGATGATGTTGAGATATCCCACAGAATAGGAGGCACTGTTGATAATGAGATAAATGCATGCGGGGGATTGTGGTCCACACATGAATGGGATAGCACTGGCTAAGAAAATACAATACCAAGGGTATTATTGGACAACAATGGTCACAGACTGCTTCTCGGAAGTACGAAAGTGCCATGAGTGCTAGATTTACGGTCACATCAATCATCTACCCCCATCTGAACTCCATAGCTTATCTGCTCCTTAGCCATTTTCAGCGTGGGGCATTATAGTAATGGACATAGCTTCATTATAGTAGCAGTCAATTACTTTTCAAAATGGGTGGAAACCTAATCTTACACCAACATCACCTCTAAGAAGATGGCCAAGTTCATAGAAAAACATATATTCGCCCGATATGGAATCCCACATCACATCATATCGGATAATGGGGTTCAATTCTAAGGAGGCACATCAAACCTAATGAGGAAATATGGGATCGAGCACCATCTGTCATCACCATATAGGCTACAGGTTAATGGGGCAGTAGAGGAAGCCAACAAGGCGATTAAGTAAATTAAGACCAAGATGGTCATTACCTATAGGGACTGGGCTAATAAGTTGTCATTCGCATCATGGGGATACAAAATGAGACTCAAAACTCCCACCAATCAAAACCCTTTCTCATTAGTATATGAGATGGAAGTAGTTTTACCGGTGGAAATGGAAGTGAAGTCACTTCGAGTAGCATTAGAGGCGAGGTTAGAGGAGTCAGAATGGGCAAAGGCCAGATTTAAATAGTTGAACATGATTGATGAACAACGGCTAAAGGCACTGGATCATTTGAAGATATACCAACAACGCATGGCTAGGGCATACAATAGTCAGGTTAGAGCTAGAAGCCAAACGTTAAAAGCAGGAGACTTGGTTATGAAACAAATGAGGCCCTTAAATGTGGAGCAACGTGGAAAGTTTTTCCCAAACTGGGAAGGTTCTTATGTCATTAAGAAAATCTTGAGCAAAGGAGCCGCCAAGATCATAGACTTGGATGGAAATGAATTCATCAATCCAATCAATCAAGACAAGCTCAAGAGCTACCACGAGTAAAAATAAAAGAAATAAACTTACAAAAGCGGTACACCAAAAAAGAGAGAAAAACTAGTCCGCCAGGAGGCACTTGGCTACCTGGGCAACAATTAGGACCATTATTGTATAAAAAGCTAGAAATGTCTGCTGAGTTGAAAACCTGTAAAGGGCGGCTCAGGAAAAAATTAGGACACGGTGAGGAATAGAGGGACCACGAGTTAGAAAACCTGCTCTAGGCTAACTGGCAGCAAGACTCAAATCATTGGAAAACTTGTACCTTTTTTAAAGCCATTCAATGAAATGTGTTATGTTTGCAAGGATTTATGTTTATGTTTATTTGAATGTGTGAATACAGACAATGGCAAGTAAATAAAATAAAGTTCGACAAAATTTCATAATGTCAAAAATAATTCAAGAATAAGCCAAAGACAAAAGCAAGAAAACAAATGGTAAAAACGAATAAGATCTAAGGGTGCCAGTCACTCCACCATGCACGCTTCCTCGAAGTATGAGGAAGGGGGTCTAAACCATCTTCATCCCTCTCCCACTCATGAGACACCATAAAGTGCTGATCAGCATCGGGAAGAACCTTGATCTCACCAAGCCATCCATGGTAGAATTTGTCAGTATCTATGGTCTCCAGGGCTGTGTAATCCAGTATAACAACTCGAGCGCGTACCCAAAGCCTCCGTATCGCATCAGGTGTGCCAGGATCGAAGTCATGGAAATGGGTCGAGCATAGAGACCGAGGAACCCATTGCTGATGCATGTACTTCCTGCACAGATGAGAAGGGGAATAGGACATGATACCAAACAACCCCATCAATAAAACACCAGAGTCATGGACATTAGTAACCATGAAGTGAATCTCCAACCAAGCGCTGAGCCAACAAATCTCAAAAGCTCGGTAGGAGCCTAGAATTTTGACCCAAGAACCTTCACTCAACGAATGATGGTCCTTCCTATTGAAACCTCTAGGACCATAATGCGAAGAGAGGTACCGAGCCTTCTCTAAGAGTGGATTAGTAGTCAAGCAAAGCATCTCCAACAGCCATACCTACATTAATTCATTTGTTTAAATAAATAATGAAAATCATGAAAGAAAGTGATAATGAAAGAGAATTACCTCGAGCAAAGCAAAATGGTCTCCTACTAAGTCCAGATTCACCAAAGCAGCGTCTAGGTGAACTAGACTCTCAGCCAAGGCTAAAGCCATAGGAGAAAGGCTTATGGAGAGTGGGTCAACGACCAACAGCAATCAGAAAGGGGCAATCACTTCAACCCCGTAAACGAACTCCGCCAGAAGAAGTACAGTCACCATCGAAGGCCATGCTAGATGAGTGTTGGGTGTAGTCTCACACTAGCTAAGGACAACTTAAATCTGGAAGCCACCAACATCAGGGGGAGCTGACAAAAAGCTCCCACTAGAATCCAAGGTCCATAAACCCTTCAGCTTATCTTCACCCCCAAATTGGAAAGAAGGAAAGGCGAGGGAAAGTCTCGCGGGTGATATTAGCATCGACTCCTTCGGAAAGGGAAACCCTAGGATAGTGTGAAACTCCTTGACCAAGGGGTAAAGCTCAAAGTCAAAAAAACAAAAAACATGAGTGGCAGGATCCCAGAACTTCAAAGCAGCGCGAATCAAAGCCATATTCACAGGCATGGAAGCAAGGTATTGAAGACCCTGCAGACCAAAGCTCTCAATCCTTCACCAATTGGGTCCCCAAATGGTGCAGAGAAAGGGCCTAAGAAGCTCATTATGGGTTGACATCAGAAAGGAAAAGAGCTAAAGAAAATCCCTCAAGATCGGTGTTGCCTACACACATTGACCACATACATTAGCATTAACATTCATTCATACATATATGAATAAAACATTCACAAACTAGTAAACATATTTATAAAATAAAACACCACATGTGAGGACCTGGCACACCATGGCCGAAATCCCCTTTCCTTTCATAAATCAGAAGTTTTCTTTAAGATCCTACAAAGCAGAGCTATCTAAAAAGTCCAGTAAAAAAAGAGGAATCTAAAACTAAAGATAAAAGGGAACTACTAAGCATGAGCCACCTACACATTATCTCCACCCACCAGATCCCAGGGCATCATGGTGGATATCTCAAAATCCTCAGGACCTAGTCTCGCGGGACCACCATTCGCTGAACCGGACACAAGAAGAGGCTAGGGAGTGTGAAGAAAATTGGCGTCCCATTCTAGAGAGAGGAGCGGCCCAACATCTAGGTCATCAAGTAGAGAATCGAGATAAAACGTAAGAGGTTGGTGAAGGCTCGAGGTGGAAGCCTGCGCTTCTTCTCGAGCCTGCTCTACTGCGGCATTCTACCGTAATAACTCTTGATACTGAGCCTCCAAACTCTGGTAACTAGCCTCCAAACTCTTCTATCGAGCCTCCAAACCCTGATAACGGGTTCCCAACTCTTGGTGACTAAACTCAAGGCCATGATAACAAACATCTATACCCTGATGGCTAATATCCAATGATTGAAAGAGACCATCGAGCTCCCGGTAGCATCGCTCGAACTCCTTTCTCATCACCACCATATCCTGCAGTCATAAAACATGTCACGAAAATCATATCCATGTACATAAAAACATGAAATTTCATGCATCGCATATGACAGGTCAAGAAAAATAATGTACCTGTGAAAGCATCAGGTCCCTCAGTGCAAAGGAATGTCAGACCACCCTATCCATCTCCTCACGTACGACCTGCAAAAGGAAGGGAGTGAGTAAATGAAAGTTAAGACGTCCCCAAAGATCACTTGTGATAAAAAATTCATGTGAGTAGTGTCAGAAGGATCGTAGGCCAATGTGTGGTAGCTCGGGGGAAGAGGCACCTATCGCGAGGTCCCCATAGAACCCATCAAGTAGAAAGTAGAGTCAAGGGGAATCGCGAATCTCCCTTCAACAACACTCGAGGAAGATGAGCTCACCCCCCCGGTCATAGCATTTAAATCAGGCACACGAACCCTATTCCAAACAAATTCCTACAAAGATAAACAAATAGTCAGAAACAAAATCAACATGGGTAAAATAGTTAACACACTTCATACTCGACATCCCACACCAGTGCCGCTAGTACCCGCACCAGAACCACCATCAACTCTCTGACCCCTAACTCGAGCAAAGGGTCATGCCTCCTCGGGCTAAGTCGGTGGGTGAAGCAGGAGCAGCCTCTCCCGAATGAAGGCCTTATAGTCACCATGCTATCTTGAGAGCCTCATGCCATACCCCTCGAAGAATAGCTACCGCTCCTCGAGATTAGTAATCACCAAAGTCTGATGGGAGGCACAGGCGAAATGCACCTATCAGACATTTGCTTAGTCTGCCAAAACTGGATACGCTCACCTAGGTACCACTCGCGGGTCTTGGGCCCCTTAAGGATGAAGTGATGGTAGTCCACATCTTTCTGGATCTCCTTCACCATATGATAGCTTGGGAGACCCTGCCACGGGTTGAGCTCCACCTGAAATGAAAGAACAACAAAGTTAAAATAAATTTAAAGATAAAAAGGTGATCATTGATAAGTGTATAGTTACACTTATTTTCATATTAATTTTATACACTAAACATTGTAGTTTAAGTCATTTTTATACTTCATATAAAAGATTTCACGTGGTATGTAGTTATTTTTTATGCAAATGTAGATATTAGGTAAATCTTGGGAGTAAAATGATCTAAAGTGGAATTCTATGAAAAAAGAGTGAATAAGGTGCAAAAAGATGCCTGGAACTTAAAGATTTGGCTTAGGATCGAAGCTATCAAAGATCGATGAAGTTACAAGGAGAATTCTGAAGAAAAATGCAATTCACGGTCCCGACAACCATTCGTGGTCGCGAGTTGTTCTTCTTCAAAATAGAAATCTGCAAATCAAAGATTCAAAATCGTGACTTCTATATCACGGCCGTGACTTGGATGTTTTTCATGTTTAACCTTCTTAACTACCAACCACCAGATAAGGATGATCAACCGCCATCAACTACCAAAGAATAGACACCTATCAAAAATCAACCAATCATGAAAAGGTGCCTATCCATTGTGGATTAGATTGAAGCTTCTCAACCAATCACAATGAAGGGATGCAATCATTTATAAATGGACACAACTCTTCGTATGGATAGACGCAACCCTTCGAACTCTATAAATAAGGCTTCAAGACTTCACAATTCTCGAGTGTTTGGTAACATTTGACTTGGAAGATTCAAGGAAGAGGGCAATACAATTTCAGAATCAAGGATAACAATACACTGTCACAAGAGAGATGATGGGTGAATGGTTCTGTTTCAAGATTGCTAATTCATCGAGCATGATGGATTCGTTTCAATCTAATCAAGTTTGGGCAAATTTATCAGATAAGAGAGTCTTTGATCCCAAAAATTCTTCTAACAAACTTATTAAGGATGAATGCATTCTTCTTCTCCACAAATACCTTTCCACTTCGGTATTTTGTCGAGTAGAGAATACAAAGGTTCAAATGAAAGACTTGTTTGTTCTTTCGTGCGCTATGATGAAACAAAAAGCAGAAATTGTCGATATCATATGGGATATGATAAAGAAGAATTCGATGAGCATGAGAAGCAAGACTAGAGCGGCCGAAATTATCACTGCCATAATCTTGGGTGCAAGAGGTGAACTCCCCTATGTTCAGCAACTAGGTGAGTATTTTCGCTACATGGATGAAACTTATTTGAAGAACACTTGACTTCTATAAGAAAACAATGGTGTATATTCCTTCTACTCCTATTCCAATCGCACAAAGAAACTCAACTTGACTCAAGAAGATTCTTCCATCAGACCATCTGATCCATCCGTAAGCCGTCGCAAAGGAAAAGCCCCGATGACCGAAATAGAAGAAAATGATGAAGAGGACAAAGAAGCTCTGGAAGATTGGAAGGCTAGGATGCAACAAAAGTTGGATAATTGCCAAGTGGAACTTGGAGTTATCAAGAAGGACATGAAAATTCTAAAGAAAAGTTATAAATTGATGCTTCGAAAATTACTTTCATTCTTTATGAGACAAAATTGTCAATTCACTCCTAGTCCACCAGATTCTCCTTCGCAATAGAACTGGTTTATTCGTTTCTTTACTTTAGCTTTCTCAATCTTTTTTTAGACTAGTTTTAGCTTTAGATTTTGGTTTTTATAATGTCTCAATGAGGACATTGTGTTCATTAAGTGTGAGGGGCATTTGTAAAAATCCCATAAAATCCAAAAAAATTGAATAAAACAAAAAAAATCGAAGAATTTGAAAAATTTTCTTGATATTTTTGTTAATTATACATTATCATTTCTTATACTTTACTAATATTTGTCCAAGTTTATGTTGAGTGTTAGTTATTTACAAGATTGGTGTTAGTGCAAAACATTTATCAATTTGGCATGGATGAGTGGTGAGTAACATTCAAGAGCAACATTCCAAGTAAGTTTCGATATATATTTCGATGCAACATGAATTAGTATAAGTTATATAGTTTTAGTTTAATGCTTCCGATAAGTTTAAGTGGAGTAATATCTAAAAATATTCTTACTATGAGTTTTATATGCAAATCTCGAATAAGTCGTATAAGTATTGAGTGGGTTTAAAGTGTTAGGAAACTATTGCCATAATACTTTGAAATTGATCAATAAAGGATGAGGGTATTAAAGAAAAATCAAAAGAAAGAGAGGATAACAAATGAGCTATGCAAAAGGTGAGGAATGATACGGAGCAAAAACTGCAACCATTCATTGAGTGAAAAAGAAAAGATACCACATCATGAAAATTGGGTGCAAAGTACAAAGTACTTAAAAAACATATACTTAAAAGAAAAAAATGAGAGAGTGGTATGTAGCATAAAATGCAACCATTGTAAAAAGGGGAGAGTGGTATGGAGCATAAAATGCAACCACTAAGAGTGTTTTAGCATTCTAGGTTACCTAAAAATGCCTTGAGAGAAATTAATCAAAGAGTGCTTTCTATGTCCTTTATACTTTATACTATGATTAAGAGAAGGTAATATTCGAGTATGCATATAACGCTTATATGAAGATGCGATTCGGTTGACTCTCCATTAAGAGCAAAGGTATGCAACTAAACTATATAAATTACACATTATTAATTTATGGGAAATTTCGAACTTCTACTTGAAATCTTTTGCAATGTGAAATGTCATACTCACTACAATAGTCTTTCGCCAAATGATGTACGAACTTATTTACCAATTTATACACTTCTGTTGAATTTACCTTGAGGAAAAGGCAAAAGTTAAGTGTGGGGATATGATAAGTGTATAATTACACTCATTATCATATTAATTTTACACACTAAACGCTATAGTTTAAGTCATTTTTATACTTCATATAAAAGATTTCACATGCTATTTAGTTGTTTTTTATGCAAATGCAGATACTAGGTAAATCTTAGGAGTAAAATGATCTAAAGTGGAATTCTATGAAAAAAGAGTGAGAAAGGTACAAAAATATGTGTGGAACTCAAAGATTTGGCTTAGGATCGAAGCTATCAAATATCGGTGAAGTTACAAGGGGAATTTTGAAGAAAAATGCAATTCACGGTCGCGACTTGTTCTTCTTCAAAATAGAAATCTGCCAATCAAAGATTTACGACCGTGACTTGTATATCGTGATCGCGACTTGGACGGTTTTCTGGTTTAATCTTCTTAACTACCAGCCGCTAGATAAGAATGATCAACACCCATCAACTGCCATCAACTACCAACGAATAGACACCTATCAGAAATCAACCAATCATGAAAATGTGCATATCCATTGTTGATTAGATTGAAGCTTCTTAACCAATCATAGTGAAGTGATGCAATCATTCGCCAATAGACACAACTCTTCGTATGGATAGATGCAACCCTTCGAACTCTATAAATAGGGCTTCAAGACCTCACAATTTCGTGCAGCAGCAAGTGGTGCATTAGAGTGCAAGAGTGAGATATAGTGTGTGTATAGATAGAGAATTCGCTACGTTCATAAGTGTTAGCGAGAAAATGTTTAAGTGTTTCGAATCCTTGTTTCGATCACTAGATTTCTCTATATTCTCGAGCGATTGTTGTATAAGTGCACTTGCAAATCACTTATGAATAAAAGTTATCATTCTTGAATATTCTTTTGTTCGATATTCGCAAAGAACAGCATCCTAGCAGAGGTTCTATATGGACCGAGACCGAATTCAAAGCAGACGTAGGAATTGCGGGAATTGACGACTCCCATTAAAGCATGGATATGGTTTGATCAACTTTAGCTTTCACTTGCATACCCTACAACTTTGCTTTGCTTTCTACTTATACTTTCTATTTCAAAGTTTATGATATGTCTATGTGTCATAATGCGTATTTCATGTTAAGTCTTTTATATTAATCAAGTTATATGCGTTGGAGTTAATTTTAAGAGTAGTTTTGGGGTTAACAATATCGTGTATAATCACTAGATCTTTGATATAATGCTGTTTAGTGAGCCAACATTTATGGAAATGTAACTTGCTAAATGTGGCTATGTGAGAGCGACCCGTACTAAGCATAGTATTGACATTGTCCAGGTTTATATAATTGTCTTAATTTGTTTGCGCTAGGTTTAGAAAAGTTATTTCATGTGTTTTTCTACAGCAAATAATTGAACATCTGGGTATTTTCAACTGAGTATGTTAGATTAGTTCAGTGAATCGTAACATCTTTGTTGAACTTGCATGTTTTCTCTGCTATC
>CATIWQ010086800.1:0-30785 GCA_949673415.1 Euphorbia schlechtendalii | reverse complement strand
ATATATTAAAATTAAAAAAATTGGGTGTAATTAAAGTGGCCCAAAGAATTTCTAATTAAGGAATTTTTTGGCCACCACCACCCTCGCTGAAGAGTTCAGTGAAGGGGTTCGGCGAGCCTTGTTTGAACTTGTCTCGAATTTTTATAAATTCATGATATTTTTGGATTGAAGGGGGCTTGAAAAGTTTAGACAAAAAATTTAGATTTTCAGATAAAAAGATAACGAGAAAAACATCAAAAAAATTTTCTTTAATATTTTAGATCCAAAACACATTTAGATCTCAAATCTTGATTATTTCCATCTATTTCTTCTTCCTACATTTCTTAAAAATTCTCAGATATTCTTGGGTCTAAAACAAATTTAGAACCCGAGTCATATTATCTTTTGGATAAATATTTTCTTCAAAGATTTTCGGATCCAAAAGATTTTTGGACTTCAAATTTTAATTGTTTTCAAACCTATTTTTTCATCTACTTTTCTTCAAAATATCCTCAGATATTCTCGGGTCTAAAACAAATTTAGAACCCGAGTCTGATTATCTTTTTGGATAAATAACACTTATTTTCCAATTAAACTACAATTAAATCAAAATAAACGAGGACTTCTAAAGGCCGAACGGATACGCCGAAGTGGATTCATACTGCAAGGGTAAGCCTCTGAGTTCCTAGAACTGCAGATTCCATGCTTTCAACTGCTTCATTTCTTTTTAATTTTTATTTTTGGCCTAGGAATTATTTTTATTCCTTGTTATTGTAAATAATGTTGTAATTCTCTTCATCTTTTATTTCTTTTTTTAAAATTTTTTTATGTTAGAATACCCCCATGAAGGGAATAAAATATATTCCCAGAGAACAGACCTCACCTTTTGTCATGCGGTCATTTTCACTAATAAAATTGACCAACATACATGTAAATAAAAATGAACCATTTTTATTTAAAATAACAACTTTAAACCGCCGATGTTTTAATTAGGCTACACGGGCCTCGCTAAAATCAAATAAAGCATACATGATATCCCATGTGCTAACCTTTGTGGATGCAGGTTAGATGTATGTTTAGGATTTTATTTTTCCTTCGGGTATTGCACATATTTTACGAAAAATGTAATTAATAGGTTAGCGGGCGGTTGCATCCCCCGATTTTTGAAAACCTTGTAATTTTATTTTCCGCATTTACTTACTATTTTGTGGATGGATTTACTGCTTTTTCTATACGTGAATCATGCATGTAAATTCTAAAAACGACCTAAGTGAGAATATGCACAACTAAGAAAATACGGTCTTCTGTAGATGTAATATAATGTGATCACTTAAGAAATAAGTAACTTATCCCGGACATGAATCTCTGTATCTTGGTGGGCCGTCCCCCGGACGTTAAGCCTCACAGGACTCTAATTCCTGGAAAGAGCTAATCCAGGTGACGACTCTACACTAAGAGATGACGAATTCGGGTTCGAACCGATCTAAAACGTTTTTCGCTTTCTCTTCTCAACCTTTTTTACTGGGTCCCCGACTCGTTGCTACCTTTTTCAAACACCCCGGTGGATCGCGCCTATGAAATCGCGCACTCTCGGCCCACCGCTCAGTGTCGCCCGCTATAAGACAGATAAAAATAACTATATCCATGTGTTGGTGTCATGTCTTATTACAGTCACAGTACAAGTATCCTCAGACTTGAGATACTAGTTACATAGTGTAGGATTTGCTATACTTTGGGTTATACTTATTCATACCCTGGCGATCAGGATGATACGGGTGATTACGGGTAAAATGATGATCACTCGTTGGTAAGCTGAGTTGTCAAGATTGGTTTCATCGCTCTTGATATAGTTATATAATGGGAGATGTACCTTAAGGCCTCTCATTGAAGAGACACACTCATAAACCTCTACTTAGAGTATAAGATTGATAGAATGGGTTTCTAGTTAATCTTGATACATTATGGTGAGTGGTGTTCTTGGTGAATAAGTCTAATTCCAGGATAGCTACGGCTATTACATGAGCTAACACTTAATCTAAGCTCAATTAACTAGAGGATACTTAACCTGATGGAATGAGTGTATTGTATTGGTTACTATTGCAAAGACGGATCAAATCATAAGAACATGACATTTCGAGTATCGGGGGATCATACACCTTTTCTAGAAAAGCCCATTTGATCATCTAGAGCTATCGAGTTTCATATCGATCTAGAACACTAAGCCTAAAGGTTCATGGATGGGAAGCAGAGTTTAGGTTAACCTCTAGCGGCTTTATACATCAAGATCCTATGAGGTCACACACTTTGGGTCTTTACTAGACTAAGTAAAGAACTTATAAACTAGGTCTATGCTGAGAATGTTGAGGATGTCGAAATCATTGGATGGATTATTAACTAATTGGACCAAATTAATAATTAAAAGAAATAAAGGAGAATTTTGGGAAAAATTGCACGGAGCGTAGCAAGGGAATTTTTCCCATTACGAGTGGGCCCTACAAACACGGGTTGTTCATGGGTGGGTCCTGTACGGCTGCCCAGTGAGCAAAAATTTCTCACTGGCCACTAGTGTGTGCTAGCACTGGGCCAGAGCGCACTAGCGGGCAGCAGGCCCACTAGCAAACAGCTAGCTGGGCTTGCGGGGAAAGGCAAGCCCACAAGGAATTACCATGCGTGAGTGCAAAATAGCTCGCGTATGTAGGCTATGGGCGGGTCAACTCGAGGATCCTAGAAATCCGGGTAGATAACCTGCATGTGGGATAGGGTTTTCCCTATCCCACATTAGAAAAAAGGGGAGCTTTCAGAACTTAAGTCAAGATTTTCAGGATTATCTAAGGAATAATGGTATTTTATCCCAATTGACACCTCCTTATACACCTCAACACAATGGAGTGTTAGAAAGGAGAAATCGAACCCTACTTGATATGGTTCATTCCATGATGAGCTAAGCAGAACTCAGCAGATCCTTTTAAGGTTTTGCACTTGAGAGTGCAAATTATATTCTAAACAGAGTACCCTCAAAATCAATTAATCAAACACCATACTAATTGTGGTTGGTAAGAAACAAATTCTTTCTCACCTGAGGGTTTGGGGATGTCCTACTTATGTAAAGAGGACAAGTTCATATAAGCTGGATTCTAAGTCTGACATGTGTCTGTTTGTAAACTACCCTAAAGAGACTATGGGTTATACCTTTTATGATCCCAAGGAACAAAAGGTACTTATTTCTAGAAATGCTCAATTCCTTGAGAAGGAGCATATACTTGCGAAACCTAGTGGGAGCAATCTTGAGTTAGGTAGTCAAGAAGATCAAAAAAATGATCAACTGATTGTTCCTACACCTGTTACATAAGAAAGTGTAAGCATGGAATAGCCTATAATCATACCAATATTGTGTAGGTCAAGACGAGCTTCAATCACTCCTGAGAGATATGGTTTTCTCATCACTAATGACAAACATATCTTCCTTATGGAAGATGATGAGCCCAAGACTTACAAGGAGGCAGTGGAAGTCTCAGAGTTTGACAAATGGTTAACAACCATGAAGTTAGAGATGGACTCCATGTACGAAAACCAAGTTTGGAGCTTGGTTGATGCTCTAAATGGGATTAAGCCAATAGGAGCAAGTGGATTTTTAAGAAGAAAACTAACATGGATTGTAATGTAATTACCTATAAAGCAAGGCTAGTTGCAAAAGGTTACTGTCAAAAGGAAGGCATTGACTATGATGAAACCTTTTCACTTGTAACCATGCTGAAGTCTATCAGAATACTCCATGCCATCACCACTCATTACGATTATGAGATCTGGCAGATAGATGTGATAATAGCATTCCTTAACGAGAATTTGGATATGGATGTGTATATGACACAATCTGAAGGTTTTACATCCAAGGATGGATCTATGGTATGGAAATTGCATTAGTCCATTTACGGACTTAAGCAAGCATCAAGGAATTAGAATGTTAGGTTTGACGAGATAATTCGAGAAATTAGTTTTGTGTCAAACGCTAATGAGCCTTATGTATATAAGAAGGCTAGTGGGAGTGCAATCGTTTTCCTTGTATTATATGTCGTTGACATATCGCTAATAGGAAATGATGTTCCTTTTCTTCAAACTTTAAAGTCATGGTTGTCAAAGAAGTTCTCCATGAAAGACCTTGGAGAAGTAGCTTTTATACTTACTATAAAGATCTACCGAGATAGATCTAGAAGGCTGCTAGGTATTTCTCAAAGTACATACATAGACAAGATTTTGGCTAGATTTAACCTTGAGCAGTCAAGAAAGGCTTATCTTCCAATGTCTCATTGGATTAACCTTTCTAAATCTGAGTGTCCGAGAACACAAGAGGAGAGACTGGACATGAATGGAATACCCTATGCTTCAGTGATAGGATCCATCATGTATGCTATGGTATGCACTTGGCCTGACGTCTCACATGCATTGAGCGTCACGAGCAGATTTCAATCCGATCTAGGTGAGAAGCATTGGAAGGCCATTAAAATTGTCCTTAAATACTTACATAGGAATAAGGATATGTTTTTGGTATATGTAGAAGGTGATCTTTTTTTTGAAGGGATACACTGATACGAGTTTTCAGTCTAAGAGGGATGATTACAAAACCTAGTCAAGGTATGTGTTTATGTCAAATGGAGGGGTAGTTGTTTGGAAAAGTTTCAAACAGGATACAACTGCAGATTCAACCACTGAATCTGAGTATATAACTGCTTCAAAAGCAGCTAAGCAAGCTGTCTAGCTTAAGATATTTATTGGTGATCTCGGTGTGGTGTACAGTATTATAAATCTAATAATGGTCTATTGCGATAACAATGGGGCAATTACTCAGGCAAAGGAACCACGATCTCATTAGATAAATGAACATGTACTCAGAAAATACCATCTCATTCAGGTGATAGTAGCTAGAAAAGATATAAGCTTAGAATACATCCCTACGGATCAAAATCTAGTGGATGGGCTAACGAAGCCATTGACTCAAGTTAAGCATGACTAGCATGTTAGCGAGTATGTCATGAAGTGCTGGTTAATCAAGATAGTAATTAAACATGCAACGTTTCAAGGCAGAATTTCAAAACATAAAATTAACCCTAATGGATCTCCTAAGCATTTCGTGATTGATATCATCTAAGTTGAAACATTCCATAGTTGCTAATAGGTTTATAAAACTTATGAAAGAAACCTAGCATCTAAGTTAAGAACATTACCAGTTGATACGTGCTTCTCTCTTTTAGATGTGGCGTTCCCTTAGAGCAATTTGGCAGAACTTCGATGGCACTAGCCTCTAAACTAGGATAGGCACTATGATTGATCCACACAGATCTTAAACGATCAAAACCTCTGTTGAGGTAGAACCTGTTGGTAGACAGCAAATGCTAGACCGCTCAAAGACCAACCCGAAAATATAAACTGAGAAGGGTCACTTCAAAAATAGAAAGAGCATTCTAAAGAATTCTTCGTCGCTTGGACACTCATGGAGGATCTCACAAAATCTCACGAAGAAAAGATGTTAAACTCAAAGACAAAAGCTGAGTTGAAGTTCGTTGAAAGGAAGGAAGGGAGGCCTATTTATAGGAACAGGGGAGTTGAAAACTCCCCTCATTTAGCAATGTGGTATGGGAAAATCCCATCCCACAAACGGGCTCAATCGCCTGGATCCCTAAGATCCATGGGTTCACCCCGTTGCACAACCCGTTGAAGCGGGCTGTACCCTGCCTCCACAATGCATGCCCTAATGGGCTTTACTTGTGTCGCAAGCTAGGCTTGCGAGCTGCACTAACGGGCTTGCTGCCCGCTAGCTTTTTAGCTCACGGGGCAGCCGCAAAGGCCTCACTCTTAACAACCCATGTTCATTTGGGGCCCACTCACAACGGGAAAAATTCCCTTCCTCTGCTTAGTGCAATTTTCCCAATTTTCTCCTTTAATGCTTTTAATTATTAATTTGGTGTAACCAATTAATAATTCATCTAACAAATTCAATAACCTTAATATTCTCAGCATAGACCCAGTCTATAGATTCTTTACTTAGTCCAGTAAAGAGCCAAAGTGTGTGACCTCATAGGATCCCGAAGTATAAAGCCGCTAGAGGTTATCCTAAACTTGGATTCCCATCTAGGAACCTTAGGCTCAATGTTCCTGACCGATATAGAACATGATAACTCTAGATAGTCAAATGGGCTTTCTAGCAAGGGTGTCTGATCCCTCGATACTCAGAACTCCACGTGCCTGTGACTTTATCCGATTCTGTAGTAGTAACCAATACAATACACTCCTTCCATTAGGTTAAGTACCATCCAATTTATTAAGCATTGATTAAGTGTTAGGTCATGTAATAGCCGTAGCTATCCTAGAATTAGACTTGTTCATGAATAACACCACTCACCATAATGTATCAAGATTGACTAGAAACCCATTCGATTAATCTTATACTTTGATTAGAGGTTTATGAGTGTCTCTTCAATAAGGGCCCATAAGGTACATCTCCCATTATATCACAATATCAGGAGAGATGGATCCCATCTTGACTACTTGGCTTACCAACATGTAATCATCACTATACCCATAATCACCTGTGTCATCCTGATTACAAGGATGAATAAGTATGACCCAAAGTATAGCAACTCCTATAGGAAGTAACTAGTAAATCAGGTTTGAGGATACTTGTACTGCTACTACAATAAGACATGACACCAACATATGGATATAGTTATTTCCAAGTGTCTATCTTATACTAGTATCTAATGTATTACTCTAATACATTAATGTGTTAACTAAAGGTACTACCTTCAGCTCGTGAGATTGGCTGCTTAGATCTAATCTAAAGAGTAAGCCTACACATGCTATCTGTCCCCTTCATTGATGTCCAGTCTTAATGAAACTATGACTAGGGATATTTAGACTATTTATAGTAACACGTATATGCAGTTCTCACACCACATAACTCCCACTATGTCCTCACACTTTTACACTATGAAGTAGTCACGGACTTTATCTTATCAATGCACATATATATAATACTATACATATATGATACCAGTGAGATACATAAATATAAACAAAAGAACTGATAAATAACTAAGATGCTTTTATTAGTATTAATAATACTAAATGATTTGTACATTATAACCAATTAAGATATATCGCCCTAATTACCTTTAACGCATACATCATGTCTAACAATCTCCAACTTGCACTAGAGCCAATTGCCCATGTACTCCATGCCATACTTGTTAACATGCTAGTCATGCTTAACCTGAGTCAATGGCTTCGTTAGCCCATCTTCTAGATTCTGATCTATTGGGATGTATTCTGAGCTTTTATCCTTTCTAGTTACTATCTCCTAAATGAGATGGTATTTTCTGAATAAATGTTTGTTTCTCTAACGAGACCATGGTTCCTTTGCTTGAGCAATAGCCCCATTTTAATCGCAATAGATCGCTATTGGATTTACAATGTTTGGCACCACATCGAGATCACCAATAAATCCCTTTAACCAGATAGCTTGCTTAGCCGCTTCTGAAGCAACTATATACTCAGACTCAATGGTTGAATTGATAGTCGTATCCTATTTGAAACTTTTCTAAATAATTGCCCTTCCATTTAATATGAACACATATCCTAACTGGGACTTGTAATCATCCCTATCAGACTGAAAACTAGTGTCAACGTATCCCTTCACAAAGAGATCACCTTCTCCATATACCAAAAACATATCTTTAGTCCTACATAAGTACTTAAGGATAGTATTAACTACCATCCAGTGCTTCTCACCTGGGTCAGATTGAAATCTGCTCATGATGCTCAACTCATGAGAGACGTTAGGGCAAGTGCATACCATAACATACATAATGGATCATATCACTGAAGCATAGGGTATTCCATTCATGCACAGTCTCTCCTCTTGTGTTCTTTGACACTCAAATTTAGAAAGGTTAATCTCATGAGATATTGGGAGATAACCCTTTCTTGACTGCTCAAGGTTAAATCTAGCTAAAACCTTGTCTCTGTATGTACTTTGAGAAAGACCTAACAGCCTTTTAGATCTATCGCGGTATATCTTTATACCAAGTATAAAAGTTGCTTCTCCAAGTTCTTTTATGGAGAACTTCTTTGACAACCATGACTTCACTGTCTGAAGAAAAGGAACATCGTTTCTTATTAGTAATATGTTATCGACATATAATACAATAAAAATGATCGCACTCCCACTAGCTTTCTTATATGCATAGGGTTCGTTAGTGTTTGACACAAAACCAATTTCTTGAATTGTCTCGTCAAACTTAATATTCCAACTCCTTGATGCTTGCTTAAGTCCGTAAATGAACTTCTGCAACTTGCATACCTTCAAGCCATCCTTAGATGTTAAACCTTTGAGTTGTGCCATATACACATCCCTATCCATATTCTCGTTAAGGAATGCTATATTCACATCCATCTTCTAGATCTCATAATCGTAATGAGTGGCGATGGCAAAGAGTATCATGATAGACTTTAGCATGAATACTAGTGAAAATGTTTCATCCATGTCAATTTTCTTCTTGAAAACCCACTTGCATTATATGGGCGTAATCCTAGTTGGAGCATCAATCAAGCTCCAAAATTGATTTTTGTACATGCAGTCCATCTCTAACCTCATTGTTGTAAACCATTTGCTAGATTCTAAGCCTTCCATTTCCTCCTTGTAACTCTTGGGCTCATCATCTTCCATAAGGAAGAGATGTTCATCATCAGTGATGAGAAAATCATATCACTTGGGAGCGATTGGAGCCCAATCTAACCCATACAATGTCGGTGTTATAATAGGCTATTCCATGCTTACACTTTCTTGTGTAGCAGGTGAAGGAACAATCAGTTGATTATCTATTTGATCTTCTTGACTACCTAACTCAAGATTTCTCCCACTAGCTTTTGCAAGTATATGCTCCATCTCAAGGAATTGAGCATTTCTAAAACCAAGGTCTTTTTATTCCTTGGGATCATAAAAAGTATAACCCATAGTCTCCTTAGGGTAACCTACAAATAGACACCTATCAAACTTAGCACCTAGCTTTATCCGAACTTATCCTCGTTACATAAGCAGGACATCCCTAAACTCTCAAGTGAGAAAGAGCTGGATTCTTACCATACCACAATTCGTATGGTGTTTAATCAACTGATTTAGAGGGCACTCTATTTAGAATATAAACTGTGCTCTCAAGTGTATAACCTCAAAATGATCTGCTGAGTTCTCCTTTGCTCCTCATGGACCGAACCATATCGAGTAGGGTTCGATTTCTCCTTTCTAACACTCCATTGTGTTTGGGTGTATAAGGAGGTGTCAACTAGGATAAAATACCATTATCCCTTAGATAATCCTAAAATTCTCGGCTTAAGTATTCACCACCTCGATCAAATCGAAGGGTGTTGATACCTTTCCCAAGCTTTTTCTCTACTTTAGTTATGAACTCTTTGAATTTCTCAAAACTTTCAGACTTGTACCTCATTAGATATAGATAACCATATCGCGAGTAATCGTCGATGAAGGTTATGAAGTAGACGAAACCCTCAGATGTCTTAACACTCATTGGACCACATACATTAGAATGTATTATTTCCATGATACAAGTGGCACGTTGACCCTTTCTTTTGATTGGTTTTTTAGTTATCTTTCCCTTTTAACAAGGTTCGCAGCCCATAGGATACCCATTCCATTGGGCCCATGTCACCACATTTGTGTAACTTAGTTAAACGAGTCTCATTTATATGGACTAGATCACAATGCCATAAGTATGTGGATTTCTTATTATCTAATCTTGATTTCTTAACAATCTTCATATTTAGAATTTCAGTTTTAGTATCTAGAACATAAATGCCATCAACAGATATTCCACAAGCATAAAGAACATTATCGCATCGAATTTGACAATTATTATTAAAAATAAAATCTCAAATCCCTCTATCACTAAACATGCAATAGAAATATTATTCTTAGTGACAGCATGAATATAATAGCAATTGTTCAAAACTAAAACAAGGTCACTAGAAAATGAAGGCTATATGTCCCTGCAGCTGTTGCAGCAACCCATGCTCCATTTCCAACTCTTAGGTCCATTTCCCTCTTTGCAAGCCTCATACTATTCTGCAACCCCTGCACAGAAGTACAGATTTAAGTACCACAACCAGTATCCAAAACCATGTAGACTCATAGAGATTTGTAGAGAAACTCTCTATCATGAACATACCTGAAGTAGATACCTCACTTGGCTTCTTCTTCACATGTTCAGAAATCTAAACGTTGCAATCCTTCTTCAAGAGGTCGGGCGCCTTGCCACATCAGAAGAAGAAATTTGCAGTTCCTTTCTTACTTTTCTTCTTCGTACTGATTTTCTTCTTAGCACTTAGACCCTTTCCAAAATGAGACCCATCATTGGAAGGCTTGTTTTTCTCAACTAGAAGTAAAGCCTTTAGATCCTTTCAAATCTTCGGCTCTACCGTTTTCAACATGTTGACAAACTCGAACAATGTCGCATTGATTTTTTTCATATAATAATTAGTCACAAATTGTGAATAAATATCAGTCAATAAATCAAGAATCAGATCTACACATATTTCGTGATCCATCACAAAACCCAGTTGTGAGCACGGGATTTTATACTAGCTCACACGTTCGATGATGACAGCTTTTTGGATTTAATCCTTGAATCACACAAGTTTCGACAGTCTAAATGATCTTCAAATGGGAGCTCTCTTCGTAAAAATATAATGTTTCGGATCCTAAATAAATATTTAGGACCGTAAAACATATTTAAAAGCGTCAAAGTGAAAATTCTAAGCTAAATAAATATTTAAGGGTTCAAAATAATTTAATTAAATCTTTTTTTTAATAAAATAAAATATATGTAATTTAAAATAAAGAAAAATAAAAAATATATAATTGATATATAAAATCGAGGCCTGCACTACTGGCAAGGCTGCCAGCATCGCTAGCACTTAGGTCACCCGTTGAATGAATGGTACAGTCACCTTCCGCTAAATGTAGCTTCTGATTGGAATAGTCTTGCTCAGGCTATGAAGGGGCATTATAGTTTCAACACTCAAATGGAAATCACAATGCAAAATCTGGAGGCTATAAGACAAAAGCAGGGTGAGAGCTTCAAATCTTACTATGCGAGTTGGATAACCACAGAAGTTCTAGTCAGATATCTTTTCCAGCTATCAAGAAGTGTTTGACAAGGTAGAGAGGATAGAGCACTTGGAATCCATGGACAAATCTATGGGACACTAGTACCGGAAGATAACAAAGATGTTGATGTAATAAATTAGTTCTTTTTAGCAACTCTACCTATGAGGCTTTTTGAAATTTTTGAATAAATTGAACTTTGTTTACTCGTTTGATATTCTATTAATTGACATCATGCAATCTCATAAACATATGCATAATGTTTTTAGCATGTATGACACATCATGTTATGAAATTGATTTGGGTATAAATGAATCCCCTACAATTGTAATAAGTTCAAATGTTTTGACTCTTGAGGGAAAGTGTGAGACAAACACAGGTACTTAGACAACAGTGATAGCATTTGTCTCATCCTATGAAGACGTAAGATCGATAGAAAGATCTCCAAGCATGAAATGTCCACTGACTATTAAGTCAATCAAGCAAAATTCAAAATGATCGAAGCTAGAATAGGGCTAAAATGTCAACAAAGCAGATTGAAGTGCCCCGAAAGGGTCAAACAGCCGGTGCAATATTAAAGACACAAAGAAGGGGTCAGACTGTTGAGCACATCAACAACTCCATCACATGGCTCACCACCATTTGTGAGCCAATCAATACACTATTGAAGGAATACTTTTGCACAAAAACTATTCACCGTCAATGGAATCAACCTACCGGAATCGAAACCTCTGATCCCTGATATATCACATATCATTGGAGAACAAATTGAATTCATAAGGAAACGCTGATGATCAATACCCATCATCGCATACATCTTAAGCTAGCAAAGCAGCATGAGCACCAACCAATCAATGAGAAAAGCTGAACGAGACAAAAATTAAAATCGTGGACAATCGATCTATCAATCAAATCAACCAAGATTAGCACAATTCTTATCACGCATAGGTGAAAGAAATAAATCGGTAAAAAGCAATACCAACAAAAATAAATTTGTAATTAGCCTGTCAATCTATGTTAGTTGAGCAAAAATTAGGGCCTCTTTTAAAAACTGAAAAAGAATAGTCCATTGAGTTAAAAACCCAAAAAGGGTGGCTCAAGTTAAACTTTAGACATTGAGAGAAACAACAAACACATTGTTTAGAAAATTGAAAGGGCTGATCGATGCTAGGAGTCAAATAATTTGAAACATTTACACCCTTATTAAGTTCACCAATGAATTGTCATTTTTGCTGAATCTTTATGCATATGCTTATCTTGATTGGTTGCATGGCAATGGTAGAATATCACAAGTGAACATCCCAACACATCATGATTTAATAAAAAAATTAAATAAATAAAAAGAGAAAAGATGAGTCTACTAGGTTGAAAAACTAAAAGGGTGATCCGGATAAAAATTAAGATAAGGTTTGATAGATTGAAAACTCGTAAGGGTGGTCAATGAAAAAATTAAGACCAAAGAAATATCAAATTCATCATTTTATCCTCGGAATAGCAGAGGACATCATTTATCCCCTCCTGAACTTGGGACGAATATCTTCTGATTTCTCTCACAAGAAGGATCATCACAAAACTTTTGGCAAAAAGGCTTCCAAACTATGAAAGTAAGCATCACCAACATGGTTCGGGGTCAAAACTGATCCAAACTCTGAATTCGAATCTAATTCAACGAACTCATGGTCATCACTCTAAAGGAGTTATCCATGGAATCCCCAATGAGACAAATCCTAGGGGGTATCCGTAAACCAGCGCAAGAGAAGGCTCTTCAATGAATGAAGCCCACACGACTGCAACAGACGAACATACATCATGTGATAAATATTGTCCACGCACAAAATCATGCATACAATACACACGCATTTTGTCATTTACAGGTGAAGACAATGCCAAACTAGGGCAATACCATACCAGTAAATAAGAAACTCCACCTCCACTTGAGGAACCTGCAAACATCAGGAAGGATGATGGCCCACTCAAGCTTAAAGTTAATTCAACCCCACTTAGGCCCCGTTCAAGCAACATTGCAACATCACAATCACGAAAGTCTCTAAAAACAATGGAGCTGTCTTCGGGACATCCCCAAATTTTCATCAAACACATTTCTTCATCATATTTTAATTTTTGATTTAAGGGGAAAATATTTTTGCTTCGCATAAACTCAATCAAATAATTAAAACATGTGTCATAAAATATACTAACATTACACTTTTTCTCTGATTTATCAAAGGAAGCAAGTCAACATCCTACCTGGAAAATTCAAAACATAACTGAAGAAAGAAACGGTTATCTTAATGGGGTCACCTTTGAAATGGATTTAGACACCTTGCTCCGGTAGTTCCAACAGTTGAAACCAACCGAAGGTCGACTCACAAGGGGCACACAATGACCGTAACCGAAGAAAGAAATGGTTATCGACTATTAAAGGGACACCGCAGAAAGAAATAGTCAACCCGCCCATAAGGGACATCAAGCACCAAGGGATTCCGAAGAAAAAAATGGATAATCCTGTGAGGACACGATGCCAGAAAGGAAGGCTCATGTCATCACCGATCGAGGACAAAGAAGTCACCAATCACACTTGTCAGGTATTTTCTCGATCCCTCCGCTCTATTTCATGGTATCATACTAGCCATAACCAGCAGTGATCACACGAGGGGTAGTTGTGAGCACGGGAATTTGTACTAGCTCACGCATTCGATGATGACAGCTTTCCGGGATTTAATCCTTGAATCACACAAGTTTTAACTATCCAAATGATCTTCAAATGTGGGTTCTCCTCGTAAAAAATATAATGTTTCGGATCCTAAATAAATATTTAGGATAGTAAAACATATTTAAAAACCTCAAAGTGAAAATTTTAAGGCTTTAAATATTTTTGAGGACCTAAATAAATATTTAAGGGTTCGAAATAATTTAATTAAAACATGTTTTAATAAAAGAAAATATATGTAATTTAAAAAAAATAAAAATAAATAATATATAAAATCGAGGCCAGCAGCCTCACCAACATGTGTTGGCTAGGCTGCCAGTCTCACTAGCAGCCTCGCCGGCACATGCTGGGGAGGCTACCAAACCCGATTTTTTTCCCGCTATAAATAGAGGGAATTTTCAAGAGAATAGGAGACCAAACAGTTTTAGAAAAATTATTTTTTCTCTCCACAAAATGAAGGGAATTTTTACTAAAAGAATGTTTTCTTGAGGAAATAATTCCGTCTTTTTTTCATCTTTCTTCAAAAAATTCTTTGATTATATTCGGGTCCAAAACAAGTTTGGGTTCCGATTTAATTATTTTCAAATAAATTTTCTTTCATCTTTGTTCTAAAAAATCCTCAGATATTTTCGGACCTAAAACAAATTTAGAGTCCGGGTCTGAATATTTTTTAGGACAAAAATAACATATTTTCACACAACAATCAAATCTAAAAACGAACGAGGAACGCTCCCGGGGATCAAGCGAATATGTTGAATTGAATTCGCACCGAAAGGGTAAGCCTCTGAGTTTCTAAAGCTGTTTTTTCCTGTGTATTATGTTATGATATATGTTTTCTCCTAAATTCTGAGACTAACTTGATTTTCATCACCGATCTAGGATTTATTTTATTCCTTTCATTCTTTAAATTTTATTTTATTAATTCCTTTAATTTATTTATTTACTTAATTTTTATTTTATTATGTAGCATTCTTTTATTATTTTACCTATTATTTTAATTTATTTAATTGCGGGACTTTTGTAATTAAATGCATGTTAGAATACCCCCACGAAGAGAATTAAAATTATTCCTAGATAACAAACCTCATTTCTTACCATGCGATCATTTTCATTAAATAAAAATGAGCAATATATTTGTAAATAAAATGAATCATTTTTCTTCCTAAACACAAGAATTTTAATCTTCGATACTTTAATTAGGCCACACGGGCCTTGACAAAATCAAGTCGAACATACGTGTAAATATTCATGTTGTGTTATACCCTATGCTAACCTTTGTGGATGCAGGTAGATTAGGTTAGATTTATGCCTAGGATTTTATTTTCCTTCGGGTATTACAAATATTTTTATGGAAATGTAATTAATAGATTAGGCAAGCGATTGCATCCCCGAGGTTTTGTAATTTTTAATCTTTATTTTTCCGCATTTATTTACTACTTTATGTATGAATTTATAGCTTTCCGCATGGCGTTAAATCATACATTACAGACTCGAAAAATGACATAAGTTCAAATATGCACAATTAAAAAATTTGGTTTTCTATAGATGTAATATAATGTGATCCAACAAGAAGTAAGAAACTTATCCCGAACCCGAATCTCTATGTCTTAGTTAGCCATCCCCTAGATGTTAAGCTTAACGGGACTTTAATTATTTGAAGAGCTAATCCAGGTGGCGACTCTATATTATGAGATGGAAGATTCGGGTTTTGATCGATTAAATTCGATTTCTCTTTCTCTTCTAAATCTTTCGGGTCCTCGACCTGATATCTTATTTTCACAAAAACACCTTGGTGGACCGCACCTCTCATCTCAGCGCATTTGTGTCATCTGCTCACACAAGTCAAGTCAGCTTCTCTATATAACCCAATAGTTTAAGAGCATGCTGTGGTGCTGAAGTGCCAGCCTGCATCTTCATCCCGAATAAGAGTTTTGATGTATAAAATCTCTCAAACCTGGCCTACTCTGAGAAGAGCTCACGAAGATGGAGAATTATGGTATTTAAGTCCATGCTCTCATGTTATTTTTGAAGCTTGAAATTCATGGTTGCTTGCATTATGCATGATGCCATTTCACGATCCTCTCTGTACTTTTCCCATATCTCATGTTCATTAAGATTAGTATCAGCATCAGGTACATCAGGTACATCAGGGAGGGGCTTATCCAAAACATAAGCTATCCTTTTGGATCTGAGAACTATCCTCACCGGCCTGAACCAATCAGTAAAGTTTGAATCATCTAGTTTGTTGTCAAGAATTGAGTGAAAGTTTATGTTTGGATTCATTATTCAACCTAGATATAATATGTATATTGTTTAGACATTAGTATATGTACATTCATTTAATATAAGGTCTTTACTTAAATGTATAACTCCTACTATTTTCTCGACATTCAAATAGCCCATTGTATTTAAATTCGGGAAATTTAGTCCAACCAATTTTCCATTGTAGGTAGCATCCATAGCCACTCATCATGACCCCCGCTATAGCAGGTCAAGCTATAACAAGACAACCAAGGTTGGAACTCATCCATTTGCATCCTAAGCTATTGCTAATTCATTTGAGTTATCTTTCTTGAGACATGCATACTTGATTGTACGACTCCTCAAATGTGTCTCCAATCTAGCATTAGCTCCAATGATATGGACAACTAACCCATTTTGGTTAAGGTATTAACTCCATCTAGTCTCATGACCAAACTCATGTTAAGGGAAACCATGTTGTATAAGTCCTTACATCCATTAATAAGGTTTGTATCACGACGTATGATGGGAAGATATTCTACCACCTTAATATTGTTGTAGGGATTTTATTGGTGTCGCTGGTCTCGCCCTAGTCAAGGTCTTATACAATGGATATGATTATCATAATAATAATTCTAGGTTATTTGGAATTATTAATCTAAGGGAGCATGCTCAAGACTGGTACATCATAATCATTCCATTATACCAAGACTCCACATAGCATTATGTTTAAGTTCTTGCACCTATGTCTATAAGTTGTATTTAACAACTTAAACCACATTTGTAAAACCATAAGCAGAATCCAATTTTCATACTAGAAATAAACTATGTCATAAAAATCCCTTGGGTACACTTGAACCTAATACCAATGGAGATTTTCAGGTAAGAGAGGCCCCCTTAAAGTGAATGAGCAACCAAGTCCAATCCTTTCCAAAATAACCATGGGCACTTCGGTTTGTTATACCACAGAGAATTATGATTTAAAGATTTCGTTCTTTAATTGAGTGAAGTACAAAATGACCCTCAAATTAAAGCATTTACACATGTGGTAAAACATTATTAATTTATACGATAATCACCTAGACTAAGTTTGAACAAAACCTTAATATGATTATCACATCATTTTCTACAACAGGAGTTGAAACCTAAGTCATGCATACCATACTTTAATCAATTCATAGAAAATACATATTTCAACATATTATAATCAATCATGCATAGCATAGCATAATGCAGGCTCTAATACCACTGCTGGTTAATCAAGACAGTAATTGAACATGCGACATTGCAAGGTGGAATTTCAAAACATAAAATTAACCCTAAAGGACCTCCTAAGCATGTCATGATTGATATAATCTAAGCTGAAATGTTTTATAGATTCTAATAGGTTTATAAAACTTATAAAAGAAACCTAGCATCTAAGTTAAGAACATGACAAGTTGATGCATGCTTCTCTCTTTGGGATGTGACATTCCATTAGAGCAATTCAGCAAAGCTCTGTTAGCACTAGCCTCCAAACTAGGATAGCCTCTATGATTGATCTACATGAATCTTCACTAACCAAAACCTCCATTGAGGAAGAACCCATTGGTGGATAGTAATTGCTAGACAGCAAGAAGACCAACTCGAAAATATTAACTAAGAAGGCTCACTTCAAAAATAGAAAGATCCTTCTAAAGAATTCTTCTTCGCTTTTGGAGAAACTCATGGAGGATCTCGCAAAATCTCATGAAGAAAAGATGTCGAACTCAGAGAGAAAGGTTGAGCCAAAGTACATTAAAAGGAGGAGAAGGGAGCCCTATTTATGAGGAGAGGGGAGTTGAAAACTCCCCTCATTTAGCAATTTGAGATAGGAAAATCCCATCCCACAAATGGGCTCAACCGTGCGGATCCCTAGGATCAACGGGTTGACCTACCACACAGCACGCTTATGCGGGATGTGCGCTACCTCAACAAGGTAAGCCCTAACGGGCTTACCTTGTGCCCCAAGCCCAGCTTGTCGGATGTGCTAGCACCTGCATAGCAGGCCCGCGTAAGCACTGCTATAGGGAGCATTTGTAGGGCTACCCTGCTAGCTTTTTAAATCGCGAGGTAGCCGCACAAACCCCATTCCGAACAACCTGTGTTCGTTTGGGGCCCACTCACAACGGGAAAAATTCCTTTGCTCCGCTTAGTGCAAGTTTCCAAATTTTCTCCTTTAATCCTTTTAATTATTAATTTGGTCCAACCAATTAATAATTCATCCAACCAATTCAACAACCATAATATTCTCAGCATAGACCCAATCTATAGGTTCTTTACTCAGTCCGGTAAAGAGCCAAAGTGTGTGACCTCGTAGGACCCCAAAGTATAGAGCTTCTAGATGTTATCATAAACATGGCTTCCCATATGGGAACCCTAGGCTTAGTGTTCCTGACCAATATGGAACCCATAACTCTAGATGATCAAAAGGGCTTTCTAGCAAAGGCGCATGATCCCTCGATACTAGAAACACCATGTGCCCGTGACTTGATCTGGTTTTGCAGTAGTAACCAATACAATACACTCCTTCCATCAAGTTAAGTAACATTCAGTTTATTGAGCTAGGATTAAGTGTTAGCTCATGTAATAGCCGTAACTATCCTGGAATTAGACTTATTCACGAAGAATACCACTCACCATAATGTATCAAGATTGGCTAGAAACCCATTTTATCAATCTTATTCTCTGATAAGAGGTTTATGAGTGTATCTCTTCAACAAGAGGCCCTATGGTATATCTCTCATTATATCACTATATCAAAAGCGATGAATCCCATCTTAACTACTCGACTTACAAACATGTGATCATCACTATACTCGTAATCACCCGTGTCATCCAGATTACTATGGTATGAATGAGTATGACCCAAAGTATAGAAACTCCTACATAAGGTAACTAGTATCTCAGGTCTGAGGATACTTGTATTGCTACTGCAAATAGGACATGACACCAACAAATGGATATAGTTATTTCCGCGTGTTTATCTTATAGTTGTCTCCAATGTATTACCTGAATACATTCATGAATTAACTCAAGGTACCACCTTTAGCTCGTGAGATCTGTTGCTTAGATCTAATCCGAGGAATAAGCCTACACATGTAAGTCTTTCTGCTTCATTGGTGTCCAGTCTCAATAAAACTTTGAATAGGGATATTTGAACTATTTATAGTAACACGTATGTGCAGTTCTCACACCACATATATCCCACTATGTCCTCATACTTTTACGCTATGAAGTAGTCACAAACTTTATCTTATCAATGCACATATATATAATACTATACATATATGATACCAGCGAGATACATAAATATAAACAAAAGCACCGATAAATAACAAAGATGCCTTTAATATTATTAATAATAATACGAAACCGTTAGTACATTATAAATTATTAAGATATAACGCCCTAGTTGCCTCTAGGGCATACATCATATCTAACATGAAGCACATGGATAATTGGCTCTTGTGCAATTGGAAGATTGTTAGACATGATGTATGCCCAGGAGACAATTAGGGCGATATACCTTAATTAACTATAATGTACAAACAGTTTCAGAATATTATTATTAATAATAAAGGCATCTTTGTTATTTATCAATGTTTGTTTATATTATGTATATCGTGTGTATCATATATATTTATTATTATATATGCGCATTGATAAGAAAAACTCCTTGACTCCTTCATAGCGTAAAAGTGGGAGGAAATAGTGGGAGTTATGTGGCGTGAAAACTGCACACATGTGATACTATGAATAGTCTAAATATCCCTAGTCATAGGTTCATTGAGATTGGACATCAATGAAGCGGACAGACTAGCATGTGTAGGCTTACTCCTTTGATAAGATCTAAGCAGCCAAACTCACAAGCTGAAGGAGATACCTTGAGTCAACAAATGAATGTATTCGAGTAATGCATTAGAGACCGCTATAAGACAAACACTCGAAAATAACTATATCCATGGATTAGTGTCATGTCTTATTATAATAGCAGTATAAGTATCCATAAACCTTAGATACTATTTACCTCGTGTAGAGGTTTCTATACTTTGGGTCATACTTATTCATACCCTAACGATCATGATGATACAGGGTGATTACGAGTAAAGTGATGATCACTCATTGGTAAGTCGAGTAGTTAAGATGGGATCCATCACTCCTGATATAGTGATATAATGGGAGATGTACATTAAGGCCTCTTGTTGAAGAGACACACTCATAAACCTCTAATTAGAGTATAAGATTGATAGAACGAGTTTCTAGTCTATCTTGAAACATTATGGCGAGGATTTTCTTCATGAACAAGTTTAATTCTAGGATAGCTATGGCTATTAAATAAGATGACACTTAATCTGAGCTTAATAAACTAGATGGTACTTAACCTGATGGAAGAAGTGTATTGTATTGGTTACTATTGCAAAGCCAGATCAAGTCACAAGCATGTGATGTTTCGAGTATCAGGGGATCATACGCCTTTGCTAGAAAGCCCATTTGATCATTTGGAGCTATTGGGTTCCATATCGGTCTAGAATATTGAGCCTAAAGGTTTTCAAATGGGAAGCTAAGTTTAGGTTAACCTCTAGTGGCTCTATACTTCGGGATCCTATGAGGTCACACACTTTGGGTCTTTACCAAACTAAGTAAAGAGCTTATAGACTGGGTCTATGCAAAGAATGTTGAGGATGTTAAAATCATTAGATGAATTATTAATTAGTTGGACCACATTAGTAATTAAAAGAATTAAAGGATAATTGTGGGAAAAATTGCACAAAGCGTAGCAAATGAATTTTTCCCGTTGTGAGTGGGCCCCACGAACATGAGTTATTTATGGATGGGGCCTGCGCTGCTACCCTGCAGATAAAAATTGCTCGCGGGCCACTAGCGTGTGCTAGCACTGGGCCAACACGCGCTAGCGGGCAGCAGGCCCATAAGAGTTGCATTGGCAGCGCTTGAGCGGGCCTGTGGGCAGGTCAACCAAGGGATCCACGGGGATGACCTACAATGTGGGATAGGGTTTTCCCTATCCCACATTGGAAAAAAGGGGAGCTGTATTAATAGTTGCCCCCATTCTCCTTTTCAAACCACTTTAGCTCAGCCTTTCCTTCTAAGTTTGACATCTTTTCTTCACAAGATTTTGCGAGATCCTCCACTAGTTTCTCCAATGTCGCAAGAATTCATTTAAAGGCTAATTCAAGTTTGAAGATTGCCTTCTTAGTAATATTTTTGGGTTTGTCTTCGAGCGGTCTAGCAGTTGTTGTCTACCAATAGGTTTTTCCTCAATGGAGGTTTTATTTAGTGAAGATTCGTGTGGATCAATCATAGAGGCTATCCTAGATTGGAGTCTAGTGCTACGAGAGTACTGTTCTAAGGGAGCATCACACCAAAGGAAGGCATGCATCATCTGTTAATTTCTTTAACTTAGATGCTACGTTTCTTTTATAAGTTTTATATATGTATATGCATTTATGGAACATTTCAACTTAGATTATAGCAATCATGGCACGCTTAAGAGATCCTTTAGGGTTAATCTTAAGTTTTAAAATTCTACTTTGCAAGTTTGCATGTTCAAATACTATCTTAATTAACCAGCACAACGTAGTTCTCGAATGACCTCTAATTTGTGATTCAGAGGCGGGCATTTTCCTCTGTCACTTAGCTTTTCAAATTCCAATGATGAAGGGGATGGCTATTGCAAAAGGTGACCAAAAGATGGCACATGAAATGTACATTGCCTCGTTGAGGGTCAAGGCTCCAATCTTAGAACAACCGGAGAGAGAGAGACTGGAATCGCATGGTTAGTTTGAAATATTGATCATCGAGTACGGAAAGGAGCTCAAGATTTCTAAAGACATTTTTAAAGAGGTTAAGGAAGAATTAACCTCGATACTAAAATAGTGCAAACACTCATTCGCTTGGGAAACCACGAACATGGTAGGAGTGGATAGGTTGGTGATAGAGCACCACCTGGATGTGGACCCAAATATGCCTTCGGTTAAGCAAAAGCGACCTAACCACGGCCTAGAGAAGCAGTAAGCGATCTTGGAGGATATTGAGGGGTTAATGAGTGTCATCCATATCAAGGAAGTTAAGTACCTAGATTGGATGGTAAATGTCGTCGTAGTCAAAAAACCGAACAACACTTACAGAATTTGCGTTGAATACACAAATCTTAATAAAGCATACTTGAAGGACAGTTATCCCTGGCCAAGTATTGATCCTCTGGTCGATTCAACGGTGAGCTTTGAAGCACTCTCTATGCTGGATGCAAAGGCAGGTTACAATGAGATAGCGATGGCAGAGGAAGATGTTGATAAAACATCTTTCATACACACACGAAGGAACGTTTTGGCTACAATGTAATATCATTTGGTCTCAGGAATGCAGCAACAACCTACCAATGACTGGCAAATAAGGTGTTAAAGGCATGATGGGATAAGGTCGAGCTATATGTGGATAACATGGTGGTTAAGAGAAAAAACATTACGGACTACCTGAAGGATGTCGGGGAGGTATTGCAAACACCCAAAAAATATAATCTAAAGCTAAACCCGGAGAAATGTATGTTCGAAATTTCAGTAGGAAAATTCCTCGGTTTCTTGGTATCGTAGCGGGGAATAAAAGCTAATCTTGACAAGATTAAGGCCATTACGGATCTCACACCACTAAGGACGTTGAATGTTGTGCAAAAGGTGAATGGAAAGATAAATGCTTTAGATCGATTCGTATCATGCTCGGCTAAGAGGTGCCTACTAATCTACAAATCTAGTAAAGGGGCAAAGAAATTCAGTTTGACGGAGGATTGCAAGGCCACTTTTGAAGATTTGAGAAACTTTTAGCTTCCCCGCCGCTGTTGAGCAGGCTGTTGCCAAGGGAAACATTATATTTGTATGTTAGCACCTCTGAAGAGGCTCTTGGGATAGGTCTTGTGAGGGAGGGATATCTCTTTGGGAACAAAGGTAAAAATACCACAACTTCATCAACCGACTGACCAATACATTGCATAACCGATCAAATAGGTCGATCGATAAAAAATAAAAAAAAGGACGACTACATAGATGCATTAGCATCAGAGAATCGATCGAGGCAACTCCGCACTCGGGTTTTTTTTATCAAAAATTATTCCTTCGAAAAAGGAGAACTAATGTATCTTGGATGAGAAAATTTGGACCGAGCCTTAAAAGATGTCAAACCCACCGTGGGAGGGACATTTGATAATAGAATATGCGTAATTAGCCCACAGGCCTATACGGCCCATTCATTTGAAGCCCACAAGAATACATAACACATGGAACCCACAATGAGAGCCATGTGACAGTCTTTAACGTTGCAGGCCATTAAAGATAGTGTCATTAAGAGTCCAAATGTAACCGCAACCTTAATGACAACGGTCACCTTAGCTTATATACAAGGCAGAGGTGATGTGGAGTTTGGTATTCATTCTAACACACTCACTACCTTCATTCTTATTCACCCATGTCTCGAAAAATAACTTAGGCATCGGAGTAACTACGCCGGATAGTCCTGGCCTAGTCCCCTAATGATGTTGTTGTCTTGCAGGCACACTAGTTTGGTTCCTGTGACATCATTACCTATATATATTATAGACTTGTTCGTCGAGTGGGCTCGGGGTCGGGTTTGATCAGATTTTTATTAAAAACCATCAACCTAAGTCCAGCCTAGCCCGGCCCATACTTTAAAACTCTGGGTTCGGGTCGGGCTTACGAAATATTCTCAAACCTGACCCACAGTACATAATATTTGTTCCTTCAAAATTTTATATGGAATAATATACCAAAAAAATGAAAATTTTAATTTTTTTAATTTTATTATTTTTTATGTTTTCTTTATAAGAGACATTATGAGTAGAAAATGTTCCGAGAAAATAAAAGAAAAATAACTTTTAAATTACTTAATTTGAAGTTCAATTGCGGAAATAATTAAGGTTTCATTATTTTGAAGGTTGCTCAAGGGTTGAAAATGATGCTAGATAAAACCAGAAACAAAAGCAATTTGATTGCTGTAAAAGACTACTGCTGAATTTTAAATAGAAAAAAGAAGATTTGTTGGAGTAAAATTGAGTTGGAAAGCTTCATAATTGGCTGATCAATTGTTGCCATACCAATATTTGCCGAAGATAATTTGCTAGAAAGAGCTGTCAAGCATGTGTCTCCATTATATGAATTATTTTATTGTGCAAGTTAGGTTATCCATATTGCTCCACTTGAACACTACGGTGAAGTCACATAATAGCATGTGCGTCCATGAACTCCACATATTTTAGGAATAGAGATACTTATTAATAAAATTTTATTCGGAGCCTACAAAAACTTATCAGATATCATATTAATATTAAAATTCGTTGATTATTTAAAAAAAGTATATATATGCTAACGAATGTCTATATTCTTTTTAAATTTACCTGCAACTCTACTAAAATCTTTACAATTTTATTGTATGATAAAATATTATTCATTTTTGTAATTTACAAGTCATTTTATAAATTTATAATTTAAAAGATTTTTTTAATATAATATGTATGGACACCATAATAAAAAAAATTTGGATTCTTCATTTTTTTAACACTATAAATAAGACATTTATAGTGTTTCAGCAGCCTCTATCAGCTAAAACTCTCTATTAGTTTGTTCTTTCATTATTCTCTTTAATATATTATACTTTATTTAATTTCTTTACAATTTACTATTTCAATTATGGCTAACTAATTTCTCAGCAAGCTTAGCCAGCAATTTGGCAGGTTAGTTATTGTATAGTAACTAACTTTTTCTTACTCTAACATAACCTTATGTTCATTGTTTTGTGTTTATGCTTAAAGTTTAATAAGTTCGGCCTAACTCATACTAAGTGGAATCAAGAAGGACCGAAGGGAGAATTGTGAACACAAAACACACACTTCTACAAGTACCGAAAGGAGACTAGAAATGTGTTGGGGGTTTTCTATTTAAATTAAATAGGATGGTTGCTTGAACTTAATGCATAAAACGTAACTTGCATGTGGAAAAATTCCGGAGTGAAGTTTTATGGTGGATCTAAGCAAAACGATAGTATGCTAAGCTTAGTGAATTCATGAAAGATATCTTAGATCTACGTTCTCAACATGTTAAAATAACTAAAAGAAGTTTCTCCCATGCCTGGTTATATTGCTGGTGATGACTGTACTCAATCATCATTGTTATTTCTGTTTGCAGCTACCTTCTTCTATTTATACAACAACATTTACTTTTAGTTTTATTATATTTTCTCACACATACTTGATAATTGTTGAAATTTATCTAATTTACTTCTGAAATGCAATTACTTCCCCTGCTTCACGTGAGAATGACATTTGGTCTTGCTTTATACTACTAATCTCGATCTCGTGCATTTGTAAGGCACATTTGAGCACATAACAACTTTTTTAGTACCGTTTTCGAGGAGTAACATGTGAAGTTTCTATGTTTTTATTTATAATTTAGTGAGTTTAATCTATTTGTTCTAGTTATGTAGGGATTTCTTTGTTCGGAGCAATCTATGATGTATGCGTAGAGTTGGTTTGCTACCAATTCCTTTATATCTTGAAATTGATAGAACTTGTCGCAAACTAAGTGGAGCAGTCGAGGATGACGTAGACAACAAATAATGGTGGACAGAGTAGTTCCACAGAATGTAAATGAACAACCAGAAGGAGTGGGCAATGTAAACTTACCCCCACCAAGGCAAAGACTCTAGGAGTAGTGGCAGCGAGAAGGGTGGGTGGGGTGGTGTGCAGCCCCACTCTGACCTCCTGGAAACAAAAAAGCTCGATAATTTTCATCATTAAACTAATTGAACCCCACCTTGCCGAAATTTTCAGAAAGTTGAACGTAGAAGATGAAATGTAGAGAAGGGGAGGAGAAAGGGGAAGAAAAGATTTAAATTTAAAACAATCATTAAGACAAAATTGCTTCATTTTACCAGGAATTTAATTGTCTACCATGGATTAGCATGAAAGCTATTCACATCACATGTCCACATACTTTTTCAATGAACAGTCTACATCCCTTTTACATTTACGATCATTATCTAATATAATTTTCTTTTATTTACCTCATTCAAAAATCTTATGAGTGAAAATACAATTTTCAAACTCTAAAAGTTGGCATCTAGCATAATTGTTTTACCATCACTAAAATTTTCTACTACTTCATCTCCTTATATTAGAGAAAAATAGTTGTTAATTAGTATCTTATATTTTTTCAATTAGTGCTATTAATACTATGGAAAATTCCACCATAATTTTGTTAAAAACAAAGTCTCCATTATTTTTCTCATTATCATCATTAAATCAATGATATGATAAATTGATTCATTGATGATAAGAAGCAAAGTAAGATTTACTTTGTTGAAAATAAAATCACCAAATCCCTACATCACATACTGCTATGCATTTTCATTTTATTAATTTGAATTTTATTCATCTTAATAATATAATTTACAAGTCTGAATTTATGATTACAGCCCCACCCTGTCTGAGTTCTAGCACCGCCACTATCTAGAAGTACTGGAGACCATGGAGGGACACTATTCTTACATTGTGATACCGAATGAGGGGGATAACCTCTTTGAGATCAAAGCCTTCATGATACAAATGCTCCAAGCACCTGTTCAATTTGGTGGAATGCCTGAAGAAGATCGTAATTCTCATATCCAAGACTTTGTCACCATGTTTCTGAACAAATTGTAGAGTCTCAAATGATGTGATAAGACTTAAGCTTTTAACTTTTCCTTATGAGATAAAGCTAAGAATTGGTTAAAAAATCTTTAAACGGGATCAATTCAAACTTGAAGCGAAATGGTGGAAGCTTTCCTGACCAAATACTTTCTCCCACGGCAAGTAATCAAGCTGAGAAATGAGGACCCTCATTTTTATAGCAATTTGATAAATCTCTCTCCAAATCTTAGGAGAGATACAAAGATTTGTTGAAAAAAAATGTCAAATCATGAAATTCAAAAGTGGATGCAAATCCAACACTTTTAGAATAAGTTAACTAATGCATACAAAATTTAGATAAGGTTTGTGGCTAATGGAAATCCTGAAGAGTTTGCTCATGAGGAACTTTATAAACTCATTGAGAGATTGTTCAACACCAACTACGAATGGCACTCCATAGTGAAGATCACAACAGACTAGTAGAATTAAATGTTGTTGCAAAGCTTTCTAATAAGGTGGACATGATTTTGAAACAACTTTCCAAACAAAAATTTTCAATAATCTCGAATTCCTAAAAGATTTTTTATTTTTGTAGTGGAGACCATATTAACATTGATTGTGATAGTCCATTCAACCAAGAACCATGTGATTTTATTAGGAAAAATCAAAGGAATAATCCATTCTCAAACACATACAATTCAAGTTGGCGCAACCATCCAAATTTCTCATGGAGTTAACAACATGTCAAGCATACTCCCTATCAGCAAACTCACAATCATTTTTCATGGCAATAGCAACCTCGGAAAAATATGCAACAAGCTAGACTATCTAAGGAGTCTACGAAATCTAAGATTGAAGAGATGAAGGAAAAAATTATGCAATTCATGAAACAGACACAAGCTTCAATGAAAAACCTGTTAGAATCTCAATTTTATTATAATTTTATCCTAAATATTTTAAAGATGACAAACCAATTATCTTAAAGAATAAAGACACATAATCAATTTTGTGACATACCGTTAGACATGATGTATGCCCTAGAGGCAATTAGGGTGATATATCTTAATTAGTTATAATGTACAAACGGTTTCGTATTATTATTATTATTATTATTAATAAAGGCATCTTTATTATTTATTAGTACTTTTATTTATTTATGTATCTCGCTAGTATCGTATATGTGTAATATTATGTAAATGCGCATTGATAAGACAAAGTCCATGACTACTTCATAGCATGAAAGTGCAAGGACATAGTGGGAGCTATGTGGTGTGAGAACTGCACATACGTGTTACTATGAATAGTCTAAATATCCCTAGTCACAGTTTCATTAAAACTGAACATCAATGAAGCGGGCAGACTAGCATGTGTAGGCTTACTCCTTAGATTAGATCCAAGCAACCGATCTCATGAGCTGAAGGTGGTACTTTGAGTTAACATATGAATGTATTCGGGTAATACATTGATGACAGCTACATGACAGACACTCGGAAATACTATATCCATGCGTTGGTAAGTATCCTCAGACTTGAGATACTGGTTACCTTGGCTAGGGGTTTCTATACTTTGGGTCATACTTATTCATACCCTGGTGATTAGGATAACACGCGTGACTACGGGTCTAGTGACAATCACATGTTGGTAAACCAAGTAGTTAAAATGGGATCCATTGCTCCTGATATAGTGATATAATGGGAGATGTACCTTAGGGCCCCTTGTTGAAGAGACACACCAATAAACCTCTTATCAGAGTATAAAATTGATAGAACTAGTTTCTAGTCAATCTTGATACATTATGGCGAGTGGTGTTCTTCGTGAATAAGTTTAATTCTAGGATAGCTAAGGTTATTACATCAGCTAACACTTAATTCGAGCTCAATAAATTGGATGGTACTTAACCTGATGGAAGGAGTGTATTATATTGGTTACTACTGCAGAACCAGATAAATTCACAGGCACGTGACGTCTCAAGTATAGGAGGATCATACGCCTTTGCTAGAAAGCCCATTTGATCGTCTAGAGTTATCAGGTTCCATATTGATTTGGAACACTGAGCCTAAAGGTTCTCGAATAGAAGCCAAGTTTAGGTTAATCTCTAGGGACTCTATACTTCGGGATCCTATGAGGTCACACACTTTGGGTCTTGACCGAACTAAGTAAAGAACCTATAGACTGGGTCTATACCGAGACTATTGAGGATGTCGAAATCTTCAGATTAATTATTAATTGGTTAGACCAAATTAATAATTAAAGGAAATAAAAGAGAAAATAGGGAAAATTGCACAGAGCTGAGCAAGAGAATTTTTCTTATTGCGAGTGGGCCCCAAACGAACACAAGATGTTCAGAGTGGGGCCTACACGACTGCCTCACAAGCATGTGGGATTTTGCAAGCCCGCTAGGGCTTACCTTGTGGAGGCAGCAGCTAGTTAGCCCGCGGCTCCACGGGACCTGTGCGGGTAACCCGTACGTAGGATGGGAATATTCCCATCCTACATCTTTTTTGAGGGGGAGTCTACAACTCCCCCTCTCTTTATAATTTGGCCTCCCCTTCTCTCATTATTCCATACTTCAGCTCAGCCTTTCTCTTTGAGTTCGACATCTGTTTCTTCATTAGTTGTGTGAGATCTTCCAGGAGTTTCTCAAAGCAACGAAGAATTCGTTAGAAGGCTCTTTCTATTTTTAATTACACCTTCTCAGTTTATATTTTCAGGTTACTCTTCGAGCGATCTAGTGATAAGTGTATAATTACACTTATTATCATATTAAAATTTTACACACTACACACTATAGTTTAAGTCATTTTTATACTTCTTATAAAAGATTTCATGTGGTATGTAGTTGTGTTTTTATGCAAATGCAGATACTAGGTAAATCTTGGGAGTAAAATGATCAACGAATGCAATTCATGGTCACGATAATCATTCACGATCATGACTTGTTCTTCTTCAAAATAGAAGTCTGCCAATCAAAGATTCACGATCATGACTTGTATATCATGATCACGATTTGGACGATTTTCTGGTTTAATGTTCTTAACTACCAACCGCTAGATAAGAATGATCAACCGCCATCAACAACCAATGAATAGACACCTATCGAAAATCAACCAATCATGAAAAGGTGTCTATCCATTGTGGATTAGATTGAAGATTCTCAACCAATCATAATGAAGTGATGTAATCATTCACCAATGGACACAACTCTTAGTATGGATAGACGCAACCCTTCGAACTCTATAAATAAGGCTCCAAACCTTAGAATTTCATGTAGTGAGATAGAGGGAAAATAGTAGAGTGCATGAGAAAAATATAGTGTGTGTATAGATAGAGAATTCGCTACGTTCATAAGTGTTAGCGAGAAACTGTTTAAGTGATTCGAATCCTCGTTTCGATCACTAGATTTCTCTACATTCTCGAGCAATTGTTGTATAAGTGTACTTGTAAATCACTTATCAATAAAAGTTTTCATACTTCAATATTTGTTTGTTCGATATTCGCAAAGAATAGCATCCTAGCGGAGGTTCTGTACGGGCTGAGACCGAATTCAAAGTAGACGCAGGAATTGCGGGAATTGATGACTCCCATTAAAGAGTGGATACGGTTTGATCAACTTTAGCTTTCACTTGCATACCTTACAACTTTGCTTTGCTTTCTACTTATACTTTATATGTCGAAGTTTATGATATGTCTATCTGTCATAATGTGTATTTCGCATTAAGTCTTTTATATTAATCAAGTTATATACGTTGGAGTTAATTTTAAGAGTAGTTTTGGGGTTAACAATATCATGTATAATCACTGGATCTGTGATATAACGTTGTTTACTGAGCCAACATTTTTTGAATGCTAACTTGCTAAATGTGGCTATGTGAGAGCGACCCGTATTAAGCATAGTATTGATGTTGTCCAGGTTTACATAATAGTCTTAATTCGTTTGCGCTAGATCTAGAAAAGTCATTTCATGTGTTGCTCTGCGG
>CATIWQ010086781.1:0-12377 GCA_949673415.1 Euphorbia schlechtendalii | reverse complement strand
ATCCAAAAAGTAGTTAAAGTTGGATTTTTCTTCTTTCCATTTTTTCAACTTAATTCCTCATCCCTATGCAAATGTTTGGGATCCAAAGTCTTTAGTGGGATTTGGCAGCTGTATTTTCAATGATGGAAACCGAGCAAGTTGAAAATTTTGATTTTTTGGCTGAAAAAGTCCACAAAGTGAAATTCTAAATCTGCTGTCAATTTAATGTCATTAACGATATTGGCAATGTCATTGACGACATTGGCAATTTCATTAACAACCTTACAATGTCGTTAATGACATTGCATGGCGAGATTGGGCCTTTAATTTGGGCTTGGGCTTTTTTTTAAGAAAAGGAAGCCTAAAGAAACAAGATGGATGAATCCTAGACAATTTTAGGACCCTGCAAAATGTGAAAAGCTCACAAGAGAAAAATTACAACTTCATCATTGAATTTGCGAGTCGGGCGTAAAAATCCCGTGCTCACACCATTATTTCCCATCTTCACCATTCCAAAATCTCCTGCTTTGTAGGTGATGAAGAACTCCTTGTTGGGAGTGGTGTGATAAGATGCTGCAGTGTCTATCACCCATTCCGTCTCATCTTGACTTGAGACTTGGAGACATTGTTCTTCGTGATTGAAAGAAAGAACAACAATCTCCTTAGTTGCTGCCGTGGTGTTCTTGTCTTCTTCTTGGTTGTTGCCATCCTTTTGTTCCCTCTTTAGCTTTTGACAGTGTCTCTTCAAATGGCCTTCTAATCCATAGTGATAGCATTTGACTCTACCCCTGGACTTGGATTTGCCTCTAGACTTGTCTCCGCCTTTGGATTTGTCTGAATTGTTAGAATGTTTAGTTTTGCTCTGACCTCTGTATTTGGTGATAAGATCTTGATTACTTTCGTTAACCATGACTTTACTCCTAGTCTCTTCATTGAATAGAGTGCTCACAACGTGGTTTAAGGATAATATTCCATCTGGAGCAGAATTGGTCATAGACACTACCAAAGTATCCCAACTCTCTGGTAAAGAGCTGAGCAATAATAAGGATTGTACCTCTATGAGTGGATAACATGGAGCGGTGGGCCGAGAGCGCGCAGATATGAGAGGCATGGTCCACCGGGGACTCGGGAAAAAAGGTTCACCGTTTCGGGGACTCGGGAAAGTTTTGTTAGAGAGAGAGGAAATATTTTTAATCAGTTCAAACCTGAATCCGCCATCTCTTAGTGTAGAGTTGCCACCTGGATTAGCTCTTTCCAGCAATTAGAGTCTTGTGAGGCTTAACATCTAGGGGACGGCCCACTAAGACACAATGATTCGGGTTTGGGATAAGTTACTTATTTCTTATGTGATCACATTATATTACATCTACAAAAAACCGTATTTTCTTAGTTATGCATATTTACACTTAAGTCATTTTGAAGTTATTATGCATGATTTAACGTTTGTACAGAAAATAGTAAATCCATACACAAAGCAGTAAATAAATGCAGAAAAGTAAAGATTAAAGATCACACAACCTTGGGGGATGCAACCGCTCGCTTAATCTATTAATTACATTTCCCAAAAATAATATTTACAATACCCAAAGGAAAATAAATCCTAGACATACATCTAACCTTCACGCACAAAGGTTAGCACAAGATATGACACGTATGTTCAATTTGATTTTATCGAGGCCCGTGTGGCCTAATTAAAACATCGATGGTTTAAAGTTGAAATAAAAATGGTTCACTTTCATTTACACGTATGTTGGCTAATTTTATTAGTAAAACTGACCGCATGGAAAACTGTGAGGTCTGTTATCCGGGAATACGTTTTATTCCCTTCATGTGGGTGACCTAAAATAACATTTAGAAATGTAAATCTAGGCTGAACATTCATAACATATCTATTGTTTGGGTTAACAATGCTAACGATGTCATTAATATCATTATCGACTTCCCTGTGAAGGGCGATATCGATATGAATGGCCTAAAGCGCTTCCATTGATACTTTGAACTTTAATTACACATTAATAAATTAATAAATCATACATAAATCCTAATTAATTACAATTTAGAGGTTTGTTAACCCCAATGATGCATTTCCCAATTTAGAAGGGTCACAGCTAGTCGTTCCGGGCTCAAACAATTCGAAATGGGGTAAAACTAAGCGAAACTACATTCAGCCAAAGCCAGTGTCATTAATGACATTGCGATGTCGTTAACAACATTAGGTGAAGTCATTAACAACATCAAGTTTCCAGACCTGCATGAAAAACACATAAATAGCAGAAAACAGCAAAATGAAAATCCAAAACTTTAAACGATAATAACTTTCACTATACTTAACCGATTTGGATGATTTTTATCATTCCAGAAAGCTCAAGATGTGTAGAATGTGTTTATGTAAAGAAAATACTCAAAAAGATTCAAAATAATAATGTAAATTGTAGAAAATAGATTGGTGCACAAAAAAGGAAATACTCGAAAATGAAATGAAACTTTTAAAAAAAGCATATAAATGTAAGCACAAACTCTAGGAACTCTGAGGCTTACCCCGAAGTCATGAATCCACTTTCTTCGAGGTCCATGAAGTCCTCTGGGATGCTCTCCTTGTTTCTTTGATCTGGTTTTGCAGTTTTTGATGAAAATGAAGAGTAGAGGTCTACTCTTTGATGGAAGGCAGAACTTCCAGGATATGATTTGTAAAAAGAGGAAGGGAGGAGTTAAAATTCCTTCTTCCTTTGAGTTTTAATACTTAAAAACACTCTAAAATACTAAGTTTTTTTTTTTGAAAATTTTGTAAAAAATCTTTTTTTTGTTGGTTTTCTTTTATTTTTCTAAAGAAAGTGGTGAATCCCTTCTCCTGGAATCCCCCCTTTCTCTGCTGGAATTCAGCTCTCTTAAAGAGAGAGCTCCCTTCCATCTAAAAACTTCCACTTGCCTAAGTGGTTCACCCACTTATCTTGTATATTTTCATCATTTCTTCCACTAAATAGTGACCATGTGGGTTGGCATAATGTTGACAGGGTGTTAGGTGGAGAAAATATGAAATTATGGGGTTGAGATGGGTCTTTTTGACTAAATAATGCATAAATAGCTTTTTTGGTCTACCTGTAAAGTTGATATCGTTAACGATATGGCATATACAGGAAGGCTTTTCTTCTTTATTTGGGCTTTTTAAGGGAAAAGAGGCCCAAAGAAACAAGACAGATGATTTCCAGATGATTGCAGGACCCTGCAAAATATGAAAAGCTAACAAGGAAAAAATTACAGCTTCATCATCAAACTCGTGAGTCGGGAGTAAAAATCCCGTGCTCACAACCTCATCTTCTAGTGTGGTTTTCATAGAAGATAATTGATTAATGCGCTTCTAAATTCGTTCAGAAATTTGGCAAAGGGAGTTTCATCCATATACTTCATGCTGACAAGTTTCCTTATCAAGAATAATTTATTCCCTATAGTTTTTCGATCATAAAGATCTTACAACTTCATCTAGAATTCATGGGCAGACGTTTCCTCCGAGACATGACCGAACATGTTGAAATCTATCCATTGGTAAATAGTTCCAATGGCCTTTCTATTCAACTTGATCCAATCTGGATCTTTCATGTCTTTGAGTCTAGCAGTGTCTCCTTCGATTGCTTCATGCATATCTCTTCAGTACAAAATATCCTCTATCATGGGTTTCCAAATTAACCAGTTGGACCCATTCAATTTCATCATGGATGTTGAAGAACCTTCCATTTTAATTAACACAACCATTGTTGAGGGACCTGCTTTGATACCACTTCTTAGGTCCTGAATAATTAATTCGGTAGCGAGGTAATATGTGTGAATTAAAATATATTCGTAACAACAATAAAAAATCAAGTAAAGCAATAAAGTGACACAAGATTTTAAGTGGAAAACTCTTGAAAGGGAAAAACCACTAGGCATCGATAACTCCACTAATAAAAAATGGGAATACAAAATACAAGCTCTCTAAGTATACCCAAACTCAAGGTATAATTTTAGGATAGTTGGACACAACCCAATTTTACTCATAAGTTAAAAAATCACTCAACTCCCCCTTTCTCTAATTACTCTATTGTGGTAATAAATTACTCTATAAGAGGAAACTCTCAAAATACTCTTTTGTAGGAATAATGCTCTACAAAAGGAACTGAAGGCTTTCTTAATTTTCAAATGATTTTGGATTTGCAAGGACTGCCTTTTATACACAAAAAGCTCCTCCTAAATATTTGAAAATTAAGTGGCGACATCTTAATGAGTTGGCATAGGAACAGCAACACGGAGTTGCAAACTTTGAAAAATAAAATTCAATTAATGGTTGCCCCATTAATCAACTAAATCAATGGTCTGGACCCATTAGAATGAACAATGTCGAGTTAATACCAAACTTGGGAGAGAGCTTTGCTAAGGTTTGGAATCCTTCAACAAAATAAATTATATTCTCTTGGTTCTTCGATCTTGTCTGATCTTTCTTAATTCTCTTCTGTTTCTCCATTGATTTTAGCTTTTTCAGCATGCTCATCATCGATTGTTTCTCTTCTTCTTTTGTTATTCTAATTTCATAATTTGATTTCAATTTTCCAAAAGAGGACTTATTGCCCAATCTACAAACTGGTTTGACCAATCTTCTATCTTAGTTGATCAAGCTCAATTATCTTTGGTTTCTTACTTGTTGTGTTTCTTTGGATATTGCAAAACAATAGCCATTAACCTTATCGCTAATCCCTTTGACCTCTGCTAGGGTTTTCATTAAAACCTAACCTGATCTCTAATCTCTTCCTTTTTCCTTCTCTTTTCTTTCTTTTCCTGAATCTTGATTTCTTAATCATGCCTAATGCGAATTTTATGGCTGAATTATTTGCCAATCGATTCCCTGTTTTACACAAACCTCCTCTCCATCCTGAATCGACTTCAAGAATGATTAAAAAACCAGTCCAAGAAATAGCAACGAAGCAGTCTCAAAAGCAACATATGCGCAAGCTACTATAGAAAAGATAATTCCAATCTCTAATAGGAATTCAAGAGCAATCATTTCTGACAAAGGTGGCTTCAAATTTGTCTGAATAACACAAGATCTTTATGATAAGCGTGTTAAGTTATGTTCTTCCTCTTTGTTTAGGAATTTGATTATGCCCAAAGTAAGCTCTCCAAAAAAGGTTTATAATTTTAAGAATTAGTTGGTTGACCTATGGGAGATGAGAACTCAGTGAAGGTTAATCCCAATCGGACGGGGTTTTCATCATGTTACGTTGGGATCCGACGAATTAAAGACCATGGTTTGGGTTAGAGGCAGCATGAATATAAAGCCTAGGATTTTTAGGTTACAACCTTTGGTGCCATTCTTTGATCCACACAATCACTACTAATGCTCAAGTTTAAGTGCGGCTACAAGCCTTACCATGGGAGTATTGGGACCCTACAATTTTGGCAGAAATAACAAGTTATTTTAAGGTTATTCTTCTAGTGGATAAGGCTACTCCTAAGGGTTCCTTTGGACACTATGCTCATGTTCTTGTTGATGTCGATCTTGCAACTAGTTTGCCATATATGGTGGGTGTTGAACGTGAAGGTAATGAGTTGTGGATTGAAATATTTTTTGAAAACTTACATAGTTTTTGCAAAATATGCAATTTGATTAGCCATCAAGCTTATGATTGTAGGAGGAATAAGAAACCTTATGACGGCCAAAAGTAGGTTTTGACTAAGGAGAATTAGATGCAAAATCTGTGTCAAATCCTAGCATTATTGAGCAAGTAATGGAGGAAAACATATGAAATCTTGATATTCTAACTAGAAGTAAGCCAAGACAACGTAGTTTTAAGGAGAGAAATAATAGCATGGTCTCAAGGGATAGTCTCAAAGAGAAATCATGAATGAAGCTAGTGGATATAGATCGTGATTATGTGTTGAGTCACTCATACAATGAAAAATCAAAGACCAGCAAATCAGAAGATAATTATTCAAAATCGAAGGAGAATGTTTATGAGGAACATGTTGAACTCCTCAATAGACAGGTTTCTGCAAATATACTCAATCTTGAAGGTATTAATTTAATAGTTTATCTTGTTTAAAGTCGTTTTGTATTGGGGAAATTTGAATGCTACAGGCTCTCGGCCTCTTGAGAAGACGTGTTTAGGGAATCTTGGGCTTCGATGACATAGGACGATTACTTGGACAAAAGTTGAAAGTTAGAAGAAGAAAATGATCTGTAGTACAATATTGTGGGAAAGGGAGCAGAGCCCTTGTAGATCCATTTGATGAATTTCTTTATTGGAATTGTAGTGGTTTTAATAATAGTAAAACCCAAAATTATGTTTCAAATTTAGTTACAGAATATAAACCTGCGTTTTTGTGTTTGATGGAACCAATGGTAGAATTCAATAAAGTTGATCTTGCTTTTTGGAGGAAGATTGATTACGTTTTAGTAGCCAATAATGATGTTACTCTATCCTCTCTTAGGGTTCACAAGAATGTTTGCTATGGTTCTAATGTCATTGTATCTATTATCACTTACCAGGTTGTTTGTGTTTAATTTGTGAAGGAAACTATTACTATGTCGGTTTTGTTCATGGTAGTGTAACTATTATAATCGTGTTGGTTATTACAATACTATTTAGCAAGCTATTACTTTAAATGATAATTCTTGGGTTTAGATGGGTGATTTAACATCATAGTTGGTGCACATGAAAAACGCGGTCTCCCTCCTAATTCTATTGCATGTCGTTATTTCAGATTTTGTATAGATAATGCGGATTTAGTGGATGTTACTCTAAGAAGTAGCACACCTAGCAAGTATACTAGTGTCTAGTTGCAAAGTGGCAAGCAAGAGTATCGTATCCCATATCGAGGTCTTTAAGTTAGCTTCTTCTTTTCATAATAAATGGGCTAAAGGAAAATTAACTGAGTTTTCTTGAATTCGGGGGTTTGATTAACAAATTAAAACTAACTTTAATGATTCAAACAGAAATGAAAACTGATTTTAGTTAAACTAATAAAAGGCTCTAGTTCAGTCCACCCTTTTGACAATTTAAAGTAATCTTCCCTACTTTTAGTACAAACCCTTGCTTGACAATTCTATTTCGAGGTCTCTTAACTTGATTTCCCTAAATCGCCTATTAAGCAAATTTAAGTTCTTACTAAGCTGATTATGTTTCACTTTTCAGTCCTTCATACAAACAACAAAGTAGCATTAAGTTTAGTTAAACATCCATTAAATAAAACCCAAGGCATACCAACATTCAATTTTCAATTTCATGCTAAATATGTGTGCGAAGGTCTTCCGTACTGAATGGATCTCCTTTTGGTCCTTACCATTCAGTACCATGCATGAAAGTGATATATTTTCAATTAAAGAATCAAGTATTCCTTCACACAAATAGTCAAGCAAAGCAAAGAAGAAATATGTTACAATGGAGGAAAGATCTCCTTAGATTGCCTTTCATAAGGCAAACTGAACCAGATGGATGACTACTCACAACTCTCCATTAATGACCCAACAAATTCCATTAATGAAAAGAACATAAAAGCTAAGTAAAAATGGTAGAAAAGTAGAGAGAAAAAATTAAAGATGAATAGTACTCAGATAGATTAAATTGTTAGCGACAACAAAAGAGGAGAAGAGAGAATATACTCCCTTCCTTTTCTCGCCTAAAAGAAAAGGAGCAACGTGGCTCACTAATATCCAAGTATTGTTGATCAAAAGTAGCCAAACAAAACCCATAATGATTACCATTGTACTTGAAATTAATATAAAAATTCCTACTTGCTAATCAAGTGGGCAACTAGAATTAAAGGATTACAAACCAAGTTTTCCCAAAAGAAACTAGAATCACTTTCTAACTAAGATATTTCCTCTCTCCTGGTGAAGTCAGCTTGGTCTTCTCCTCCCAGCGTAGCCCACCTTTCTCTTTCTTTTTGCCCTTTATCTCCAGTACCTAGGAGACCTCTGTCCTCAACAGAAAACCTAAACTAATAGAAGGGCTTCATAAAATCTGCTCAAATGCATTTATTTTTAACCTGATATTTCCTAGCTTTTGATGGCATAATTTGCACCTATCAAGCATCCCCATAGTGAAACATTGCTTGCCCTCAAGCAATTCATGCAAAGACTAAGCATCGCAAAAGTTACATCACCCACTCATGCTAATCAAGTGTGAATCAGGAAGTTAAGAGTACTCAAAGAAAAACAAGATGCTAAGAAAAAGAAATAGAATCCTCTAAATTAGAAATTCTCAAATAACCATGGTAAAGTATCCAACTTGCAAAAACTTGAAACTCTTTAATCAATCAAGTAAGCATAGGGCTAGAAGACCTTATGAAACAATATTTGAAGGTGCAATTTCAAAGAGGAATTCGCTCATTCAACAAGGTCAAGCTATACTAAGCCATATGCTTGTCAATCGGTCTAGTTTCCACCATGGATGGGTGAAAAGGGCTAAAGCTATTAAGAGGTCTTTCAAGGGTAGGCTAGGGTTGGGGGTAAGATTTGAAAGGAAATTTTTGGTTTAATGAACTTAACAATTTTCCATGATTTTGCAAATTTCAGCTAAGATAGAAGGACTTCTTGTCTGGAATTTTCAACTCTTTGGGGAATCTCTACTTCTCATAGTTGAAAACTTGAAACACACAACCTTATATTTTTAATTTCCTTGCATTTTTATTCTGATTATCTTAGAAAGGTTGGATCTTGATTGACATTTCATTCTTTCATGTGAGATATTCCCAGTTTTGATGAAGACTTTGTTTAAATAGGTTCAGATAAGGGCTCCTTTACAGATTTGAAGTTCTTCTGCTTTTATTCATTTTTCTTCTCGATTGTTAAAGTTCAAGGGTGAATTTGGGAGTCAAAGTGAATTGGAAAGGGGTTATTGATGTGAGTTAAATTAAAGAAGGGTTTCAGGCTCAAAGGGGGAAACTAAGGGCGATGGAAGGGTAGGCTGATTTAAGCTAAGGGGCAGACCTAATTGCCTCTATCATTTAGCATGAGATTTCAGCTATGATCTTAACTGGACTAATACAAAATAGCATTTTATATGTTTACCATAACAAGTTCTAGCTTAGATAACAAGACCTTGTCCTCTCATCAACAAAATTTTCATTTTGGCTCAAATCCTCACTTTTTGGGTAGGCTACTGATCTTTGCTACAAGTTTGATGAAAAAATTAAAAATTTTGACCCCTTTTTATGCTAAAACAAGTTATAAAGGAATCACAACTTAAAGCTCTCTGGTTCTTTCTCTACCATGATGTTTTCCTAAATATACTCAAAATTCACCAATTATGACTTGCTCTCCAGATTGAATCACTTACAATTGCAGTTACTACATCCTATTATGAATTAAGTCAGGCAAACAAGCTTAAAATTCATAAGGTTGTCAACAGGCAGCAAGTTCATTAAGACAGTAGACCATCAAAGCAAGGTCTTCATGTAAGCAGTTAACATAACAGATTTACATACAAAGCCATAAAATCAATTCATCACAACATCACAGGTTAAAGTCCTCATCCTACCAACCCCATACTTGAAATTTGCTTTGTCCTCAAAGCAATGCAAAACAATTCATAATCATGCAAAGGAATTTAAGGAAGAACTTTATTCTAAAAGTGGAAGAAGAAAGAAAACTTATTGATACAGTTCACCAAGAGAGATTTAAAGTCTTCCTCATTCTAAAGGTAGAGAGGAGACCACCTCTTCCTCCTCCTCAATTTCCTCAATCTTTTCATCATCCCCGTCATCCTCTAGTTTCTCTTCTGCTGGGGAGCTCTCCTTCTTTTCACTGGATGCAAGTTCTTGCAAAATAGCCCTCCTTGCCCTTTTTGCCACAGGCATAAGTTATCATGCTTTAACATCATATTCCATCCTAGCATGACTATAGATTTCCTACAACTTTTCCTTCATTTACTCATTCTCCTCAATCACCCTTAAGAGCGCGGTCTTCATTTGGAAGAACCCTCTGCAAAACTCACCCATAGTCAGATTGGAGGTCTCCTTGAACTGTTTTAGCTTTTCCTTGTCAGAGAGGGTGAGATCCTCCACCATAAAATCCCACAAACCTTCCTTTTCCTAGTAGACTTTTTGCAAGAGGTTTCTGCCAGCACTGAGCCCTTATTTCTCAAACTCTACCTCACAGGCTTCTCCATGACCTCCTCCTCTTCAACAATTTTCACCTAGCTATCATCAGCCTTCCTACACACCTTGATTTGCTTGAGAGTGGGATAGGATAAAGGCGAGACCATGGCCTTAACAATGAAACCCTCACCCTTGAAGTCCTTGAAGATATTTCTTGCAATTCTAGTTATAAGAGAGACACAAAGAATGGCTCTTGGGTATTTGGAAGTAGAGGTATATTTGGCCAAAAGGGCACCCACATTCATCTTGTGCTTCTTTTCCATACACTATAATGCAAATACATCAGTAGAGGGCATTGTAGACTGGTTCTTCCTCCCAAAAAGGCTAGCAGACAAATATTTTTGAATGACACGGTGGCTATGATTGGTTAGGTTTTTAGCAGACTCCTTCACCATTATCTTAGAGATCTCCTTCAAATATTTGTCCCTCTTAAATTCAAGGGGATAAGTACTCAGCGCACTATCCATATCTCCTAAATAAGCTTCTTCCTCCGAGATCACTTGCAAAGCCACTTTAAAATCATTGATAGACATAGCCTTCTTCCTTCCCATCATGCGAAAGAAAACCTTAGGATCACCATTTGTTTCGACATCATTGTTGAGGGTGAAAGTTGAGAGAAACTCCAAAGTGAGTTCTCTGTAGGATGGGTCTTTTGGTTCGGCAAAAGACATGAGACCTACAGCCTCCAACAAATTTCTAACTTCTTAGGTAAGGTCAAGGCTGATTAAGGTAGACTAGTCAAAACTCCTGGAGCTTTGGAATTGAACTTGCGAAAGAGATTGAAACTTTGCTAACTCTACTTCATCAATGAAAATCGAGCACCGTTTGATATTTCTCTCTTGCGGGATTAAATTTTCATCACTATCCACTGTGTTAGAGGGTTACGAAATAGCAAGGGTGGGGGGGTTTTGCAGCAAAAGGTTTTGATGCTGAGGCTTTCACTTTCTTAGACATGGTTAGAGATGAAATTTTAGGGTAAGGAAAGAAGAAAAGGGGTTCACAGAGACGGATAAAGAAAGGGGTTTTTGAAATGTCTAAGGTAATGGAGAGAAAAGGAAGTTGCAGCTTTTAAAGGGGAAGGGAGCCGACAAAGATGACGGATTTGAAATTTGAATTTCAAATTCAAATTTTGGCAGTTAGAGAAGAATAGGGGTAAAGGGGTAAGTGAATGGGAGAAATAGCCACAACTCCCTTATACACACAAGCCATTTTTTATGGGATAATTATCCCAAAATAAATTAATTAATTTGAGGAATAAAACTATTTACAAGCCATTGAATTTTAAGTGTGCACGGCTGATATTAGCCCAATAAAATTCTATTAATTAAAATACTATTTTTAATTGTATATTTAAACATAATAAAATAGCTAAACAGTAGCAAAAGACTTAAAAACGGGGACAATGAAAGAAAAGACTAAATAAAATGCCCAAGTTTAAAGAAGAAGAAAATAGTTAAAAGGAACTAAGAAAAAATAAAAATAAAAAAAATTATAAGATAAATAAAAAGATAATTAATTTAGTTTTAAACAAGATAATGCATGGAAAAAAGTAGTGGTTGGGGATTATCTACATATTTACACACGCCACCCTAGATTCTAGGCTATCAATATGCACATTGACCAATAAAGTAGGAAAGAGATTATGCTAATTCAAAAAACATCTTTTTCAAAACTTTTCTAAGTGTTGCACAACAAAAAGTATACAAAGATGCGGTTACCTTTCTACGTGGTCTTCCCCATACTTAGATATTTAAAAGGCCTTCAACTTAGGCTAAGAAGGCTTCTGCTACTTCCTCAAAAATATTTTGCTTCATTTGGTGCATAAAGCGAGCACCAGTAACCACAATCTTGTTAAGGAGGCTTGAAGAAGAAGACTTCCTCTGTAACTTTCGTGGTCTCCTTAGATAGATACGATTTCAGCCTTTGTCAATTTACCTTGAAGACCTCGCCCTTTAAGTTCAAGACCTCCACTATTCCGTGGGAGAAGACCTTGTTCACAGTGTATGGACCTGTCCATCGAGATTTCAACTTTCCTAAAAAGAGCTTCAAACGAGAGTTATATATCAAGACCTTCTGCCCAACAACAAATTCTTTTATTAATATCCTCTTATCATGCCATGCTTTGGTTTTCTCTTTATAGTTCATTGCATTTTCAAAACTAAACAGCCTAAACTTTTCAAGTTCATTCAATTGAAGCTTTCTTGCTTCCCCCACCTTTTCCCTATTAAAGTTTAGAAAAGTTAGTGCCCACAAGGCCTTGAATTCTATCTCTA
>CATIWQ010086778.1:0-19009 GCA_949673415.1 Euphorbia schlechtendalii | reverse complement strand
AAAAAATCAAATAACAAAGAAAAGTTAATAATTATGTAATCCGGACCAGTGAGGATGAAATTACAAACCGAGGGCTCTTCTGCTCCACACGAGCTTGAAAATGGCATGAATTAAATTCCCAATCCCAGGCCAACGGCGATGTAATTTTGGGACAGAAAGAAGGGGATGCTATTTTTTATTGAAAAATTTGAAAAGGAATCAAGTGAGAAGATGAAAGAAAGAGGAAACAGTGAGCAGAGGAGGATGAGAGAGAGAAACCCACCATAAGAGAGAAGAAAAACCAACCTAAAAGTGGTTGTCGTCGCCGGAAATTGGAGCTCCATTTGATCTCTGCCAAAGAGGGAAGACGCGGCTGTAATGTAAATTATAAGAGATAGGGTTTATTTCTCCTCTGTTTCCCGCTATAACTTGTGTATTAGTATTGCGGACGGTTGTTACGTAACAACCGTCTGCAATAACCTTTGTATTACGGACGGTCGTTAAGTAACGACCGTCCGTAATACTATAATAAGTATTGAGGACGGTTGTTACATAACAACCGTCCACAATAACCTTTGTATTACGGACGGTCATTAATTAACGACCGTCCGTGATACTATAATAAGTATTGCGGACGGTTGTTACGTAACAATCGTCCGCAATAACCCTTAATTATCCGCTCCGTCATTCCGTCCATACTTTTACAGACGGTTTCTAGTATAACCCTCGCAAATGGTTTGTCCCAATAAGCCATTTTTGCACTAGTGTATGTGAGTATATATGAAGATTGTTTGATGGTGTGTGTGTATATATATATATATATATTTCGGGAGGAGCAAAACTTCATAAGTAATTTACATTGTGATCACCATAATCAGGCTTAAACCTTTTATGATTAGGCTTCTTGCATGCATACAAGTAGAACAATTGGATATTCGTGAATATCATATGATAGTTTACAAATTGTATATGTAGGATATGATATTTAGAACCGGAATAAGTGTGTCATCTATATTGTGTATAGTTTCAATCATTGTTTATATACTTTCTATTACTTTAAACTTTCCTACTCTTTTTATCTATTCTTGTGACATAATCTTAACTGACTCTCGCTTTCTCGTGGAATTGATATTTTAAGACTACATCATAACCATATACTTACGGTTTCTGATTTTATATTAATTATCGATATTGATGAAATATGTGCGAGTTTAAATAATTGACATAAGAGACACAAACAGACAATAACTAATTCAGTTCAAATATTAAATACAGACATATAAGCATGCATTATATAATTAACCATGCTTAGATTGTGGAGAAAGTTAAACTAGAATAAGCATAAATTAATAAATAAAAATAATTTATAATTTAGAAATAGGAGTGGGAGTGGCAGTGGTGTCATAAACTTTGCAGAAGAAACGAGAAGGTGGAATAGAAAGCCTGGTTTGAAGAATAGAGCCTAAATCTGCTATTAAATCTCTCTTAACTTGCTTATTGATTCCACCCATTGACACCACTTCTGCATATGCTGCTGCTTCTTTGTTCCCATTAAACCTTATTTCCACTGATCCTTTCAATATTACCATTACATACTGCACCATTTTTACAAAATATATTAAAATATGATATAATACATATTTTGTCATCTAATTAAACATTTTACCAACTCCCATCCTTAACTTTTTACGTGTTCTATTAAGCCCCTTCTCTTAGAGGTAGTGTACCCATTTTTCCCCGAACACAATGCATTATTTTCTGGTTGGTTTAACTTTTCAAAAATGTTATTTTTTTACTTTTTAATCTTCAACAAAATAATTGACACGTGATGTGGTGTTTGGGAATAAACATGTATACTTTTACCATGTTAAGGAACTAACATGAACAAGTAAAAGTTGAGAGCGGAACTTAACAAATGATATCATTTTTAGGAGCAAAACATTAAACATGCATTACAATTGGATATGTAAAAACACAAGAACTTTATGGTTTTAATTTCTTGACATAATAAGTTAAGACTGAAGCTGTGATCCTAAATATCATAGGTTCGAATCGACATGCGAGTGAGGTGAAGTAAAAAAATTTTTTTGTATTATCATAAGTCATTCACTCGATTTTTTTCTATTACGACAAAACAAGGTTATTATGAGTAATAATTGATTTGAACATATACATATAAATACCGACTTTTCTGCACATGTATAGTTAATTTCCATATGCTTTCTATCCAATAATTTCGGTATTTTCTGTCTTTTTATAAAACGCCTATACATTTAGGATAAGTACAAGAGAAATTGTTTGGTCAAAACCTAAAACAGGTTACTTATATTATAGGTATCAGTAAAAAAAATCCTACAGAATTATTTTTACTATATGGCTGTCAAGCCGTCGAATGTATTGTGTAAAATAATTCGCACACAAATTTGATGAACTAGAATCAAGCACATATTGATAACAGCTCTATACAGTTGAGAGTCTGAATTCTTTCAATCACTAAATTTCATCGCATTTCATCGTGAAATTGGACCTGCTATTTATGCCAAATATTTGGTCGCATTGGGTATGCGGCTAAGTCAACTGAAAGTCATAAATTCTTTTGGCAGAAGTTCACAGATTTAAAACTGTAGTGGCCACAATATTGAAAATATTTAATTTATTAGGTTGACCTTTTTGGTGTGATAATTCCCTTTTACAGAATTTGTGTAGAACACAAATTGAATTGGTGCGATTGTAACGTAAGTTAATGTCAAAAATTGATCAACTTGTTAAGAGAGTCTAACCCACCCTTCACATTTTTATTATTATTTATCTCTTAAATGGGTCATATTTCATATATTTTGAGATGTATACCGTCTATACTCTATAAACCATATTATTATTGTGAATCATTATTTGATGAAACTATAAATTTTATGAAGGAATTACTTTATAAAATTAAAGTTTCAGAAATTATTGAATTAAATAAGTCGGCAATTTAATTATATGAACTAAAAATACAATGCTAGAGTCACTCTTTATATGTATTTCCTCTTTTGGTGTGTAAGCTTGATATGGACTATTTGTTTTGTTATGTTTTTTAATGAATATCTATCAGTTGTTAAATTAAGTAATTGGGGACCTTCTTTAGCCAATCCACAAAAGAATTTTCTCCACTCATGGTGGCGTAATTCGCAATTTTTTATCTTGTATATTAAATACAAATGACATTTTCGTCCATTAAATTAAAATATCCTGCAACCTTCCTTATCTCTCATAAATTGTTTTTTCGTTTTCTTTGGAATTCCTAATAAGCCACTTTTCATAAACAATTATTAAACTTAGCTACCCACGTTAATTAATTAAATAATTATATGCTTCCACAGTTTTAGTCTAGCTAAACTCATAAAACTGTGTCATTGCCTGCAAAAATATTCATTTAAAACTTTGTCAAATGATATCTTGAACCGAAATCATTGACAAATAATCTTAAAATAAGTTGATTCAAAATAAAATACTTCTCTTATCAAATTTCGATGCCAATACATATTGACATAACTCTTTAAACCGTAAATATTATAACGACGTTTATCCTTTCGTTTGCCAAATGCTTGTCAGCAAACCAAAATCAAAATTTGAGAGGATTAATGAAAGAGAAAAGGAGGGAAATGAAATTAACATAATGAAAGAGAAAAGGAGGGAAATGAAATTAACATACATGTTCGGGCTTGCCGATGATGGTGGCAACGGCTTTTGTTGCGTCGCAAAAGATGGGATCAGTATCCAAATTGTCCAAGTTAACGTTAGTAGAGATGTAAAGGCAAGGCATATTTCTGTAGAGACTGGAAAAATAATTAAATGGAAATGAATCCCAAAAGAATATGAATTTCTTATGCTGCTTTAATACCATTTCTATACCTGTGGCTCCTTTATATATACATATTTACACAGAGAATGTTAGGATATCTAAATTATTATATCAATTATTTAATATGGAGGGTTGGGGTTTTTCAAAAAAAAAAAAATGGAGGGTTGGGCCCACCTACTACAAATCAAATTGTGAGTGTTCTATTCTAATTTGTCGCTTGGGATTTGGCTATTGGGTTGAAAAGTAATATTCATTGTTTTAGGCCATACGAGTCATGTGTAACTTTCATGTACAGTTATTGGAAACAAAGAAACATCACCTATCATAACCAAATTGTTAGATTTTGGTTTTGATTTAACTGATAGTAATTATAATGTTATTGAAAAAGATATTTATCTTAACAGCAAGAGCAGGTGAAAGTCGAAAGCATAAGAAATTGACTGTGGCACTTAGAAAGCACTCTCAACGTGCGCACAAATAAACCGGACAAATATTCTTTTATTTATATTTTCATTTTCTTTTATTTTACTAATATTCGAGCCTTGATTTACCGAATTCAACTTTCAATTCAAATACATTATGGTTCGACAGTTGCAATTGTTATATATTCCAATCAATCTAGGACAATAAAAAAAATATAAATTCTCCTGTCCCCCATTTTCTAAACGCATACAGATTGCCTTAAACTTGACAACTTTCATCGTTAGATGTCATCCTAAACTTTCAAAAATTATACTTAACTCCTTGAACTTGGTAAAAATGCACAACTATTCCCATGAACCTCATATATTTCTGGTTGGTTTAATTTTTCAAATGTTTTATTTTATTGAATTTTCTTTCTGCAATTATTAACTAATGTCTCATAACGAATAGGTACAATTTTGTCAAATTTAGAATCTAACTATAGAAAAATGAATGTTGAATAAATTTTGTGGAAGTTGCAAATTCACCTGCATTTGACCTTTTCATTAAATTTACAGACTTATAATAAACTTTGTTTATAGGAATAATTTCTCGAAGAAGAAGATTCCTAACCATGATTTAAATAGTATAATTAACTCTTACATTAATTTTCTATAAGAGTGTTCCAATTCCTTTCCGTGCTATAAAACTAACTCGATGATGGATGGAATGACAACCTGGAATAATGTGTATACCACATTGTAACTATAACTAAAATATATGTAGAACTATACTCAAAAAATATATAGCTCAAACCCTACCCTAACTGCCCTTCTCCGCCGTCATCCCCCCCAAGGATCGTCAGAAACCTCCAGCCACCACCCCAATCACCTTCATCACACTATAACCAACCCAACACTAGCCCGCACCCACACCTATAATCCCCCTGTCGTGCTAAACAACAGAGTTTATTTTGAGAACTACCCAAATTCCCATGGCACCAAAGCGATGCAATCGGTTTTTGCTAAATATGAAATCATAGGCAGAATCTACACCGTGCATAAGAGGAATGCAAAAAATGTGAATTTCGGATTCCTAACGATTAATGGATCCTTATTGATGCATGATATTATATCGGATGAACTCGGTTTGTATCGGGAAACATCAAGCTACATGCTTACAAATCAAGACACATAAATCAAAATGTTGTTGCACCACAACAGGTTCAAAGATTATCGAAGGAGCCTACGAAACATGTTAGGGAATTTCGTGATGCATCTCGTGATCACCATTCTTATGCAGCTGTGGTGAATGGTACGGTTGGAATCACGGCTGTCTTGAATCCATATTACACCCCCGCACCTTGGATTTCTCGTTCGTGTTTGGTTAAGGTGAGGAAAATCAGTTATGTTCCCGAGTTGTATACGATGGTGAAAGACAGAAATTTCACGTTGGATTTTGTTGCACCGGTTGGGGGAAATCGGGTGGTCATGTGCTTTTACTCTCCGGATGCCATGTCGGGATTTATCGAATCCAATTAGTTATCAATCTAAGATCTAGTGTATGATGCGGTGAAGTACCCGGCAAACTTCACACCGGACGAATGCCTAATGTATGCGGATTTTCTTGGAATTCCACCGGCAATTGTATCGAAATCACTTATATCGCAGCTCGCGGCTTACTTTGGTAAATTGGTTTCGCTCAGTTCCTAACAATTTAGGGAATCAATATATAAATCTTCATGTTGGCGGTGTAATTGTTTCAGTGAGAATTAGTTTCAGGCAAGCTATTACTTGTTACCATTTTACAGCAACTCCTAGGTCCTCTGACACTTTAATTGAAACAGCTAACTTGCAAGTTTTGCATAATTCTCCGGTTGGAAACTAGTCTCCCTTGGTCAGCTGCTCTTTTATTCCAACCACAGTTCAGGAATCCGTGAATCTGCCACCATCAAGCAGCAGTCCCCCAAACCGGAATTTCATCAATTCCAGTGAACAACATCCTCAATTTGACAGTGTGCAAGAGGTCTCAGCTCATAGTAATTTAAGTTCTTCGGGACCAGATATCCCCAACATGAACAAGATAATTTTGAACTCACTCCCCATGAAATCAATTAGCGACGAGAATGTACTCACCTTTATGATCGATAGCTAGCTGGGTCTTTTTAAAGACAGACATAAGGAAGCTATCTTATCATCCATAGACGGGAGCGTGGGAAACTAAGCCCCGTTCATCGAGATACCATTGAGGTTTTTCTTGAACTTATTTATGTCTCTTTCTTTCATAAGCTAGAATTGTCGTGGTGGCATTCGCAATATCGCCAAACAAACTTTTATTTGTTCATGCGTTCGTAAATATAATATTCAATTTTGGGTTTTGCTGGAAATAAAATGCGAGGGGATTCGTGATGCAGTAGCTCGTAAATTTTGGGGGCATAATGATTTATCTCTTCATTCTACTCCCTCTCAAGGCTTATCGAGTGGCACTATATTCTCTTGGAATACAGCTTTGCTAAACTTTACTTTAACCAATTTGTTAGAGAGATGCTGTATTTTTCATCTTGTCTCTCCATCCGTTGATGTTTATGTGGTTGTGCTTTATGGTTCTACTATTGCGAGTGATTTACTGCCACTAATTCGATCGTTAAATCGAGTTTTATTATGCGGAGATTTTAACGAGAAACTGCAAGAGTCAGAGAGATCGGGGGGTAGATTTTCGCAATCAATGGTTCATTTTCAGGATTTTGTAAATGAAGGTGAACTTCTTAACCTCCCATTACATGGTCGCGACTTCACTTGGGAGAATATGCACTCTCATTCGAGGATCGACAGAGTTATGGTTTCGTGTGAAATATCAGATCTATGGCCAGCTCTTTCCATTTCAACTATGGATTCGACTCTCTCTGATCACCTACCGATTCTATTTCACTCACATTCTACCACTTCAGCTGTTACAAACTATTTCATTGCCAAAATTGCCGGTGAGATCATCTAGATTTCTTGTCTTTCATCGCTCAAAATGTAGGGAAGTATGTGTTTCTCATAGTGGCCGAGATATTAATTATAAATTGAAAAGATTGAGCTTCTTTATTCGCCCATGGCATAACGTAAATTATGGGTAATTAGAAGCCAAAATAAAGAATATTGAATCCAAAGTTCTCACCCTCACCTTGAGCAATTCCGAAATACCACTTTCCGAGACCTTTGCTGTCGAAATGCACCTTTACCGAGCCTCCTTATTGCAACATCACCGTAATCTCGAAAGTATCAAGCATCAACAATCGCGTGTCAATTAAACGTTATTGGGAGACTAAAACACATCCTTTTTCTATCGTATTGCAGCAGCTCGGTATTGGAATAATAGAATTACTCAGCTCGAAATTAACAGGAAGCTCACTCTTAACGCATCCTCCATTACAACAGAAACTCGATTTTATTATACAAACCTATTTAAGCCATCCTACGTCAATCCATTCTCTCTATGAAGGTTGCAATTTGCACGGTTACCAGTGTATCAAACACCAAATTAATTGAACCATTTTCTGAGGAAGAAATATGGGCATCAATTTCTTCTTGCAAAGAGAATACGGCTCCAGGCCTAGAGGGGTATAATTTTTACTTCCATAAGAGATTTTGGGTAGATTTAAAGGGGGAAATCATTAATATTTTCAATCATTTCTATGCCTCTACCAAACTACCGTGCTCCATTAAAATATCTTATATAGTGTTGATTCTGAAAGCCTCGGGATCTTTAAATCTGGACAACTTTCATCTAATTGCTCTTATTCATGGTGGTTACAAGATTATTGCAAAGCTTTGTTCCCATTGTTAATGACCTATTTTGCCTGATTTGATCTCCGGTAATCAATTTTCTTTTAATAAGGGAAAAAGTATCCATGAATGCTCATTTTTAACTTCCAAGGTGATTAGTTCGGTTCATAAATAGAGGCGGTCTTGTCTTTTACTGAAATTGGATTTTCATAAGGCTTTTGACAGCATTTCTTGGGCCTACAGTGATGCAGTGATTTTGGTAATGGGGTTTGATAATAAATGGATTTCGTGGTTATCTAACTGTCGAAGGAAGTCAACGATGACTATTTTAATTAATAGGAACCATGCAACCCCATTCGGCTTCACAAGGGGGTGAAAAAAGTCAACCCCTTATCCCCTTTCATTTTTGTTTTGGCCGTAGAAGGTTCGAAGTAATTAATTGATGCGAGTGTCCGTGAGGGAATTCTACCAGGATTTCGATTAGATGATTCATTGCTAGATATTTTGATACTACAATTTGTTGATGATACCATTTGTTTTCTTTCGGCCAAGGAGTCCATCATCACGAACTTCATGCGAATTCTGAAATGCTTTGAATTAATCTTGGGATTAAGCATTAACTACCACAAAAGCTCTTTAATGGGGATTCATGTTGAAAATGGCAGATTATGCCACTAAGCAGCGAGGGTTGGTTATCGAGTTTAAAAATTACCAATTATGTATCTTGGAGCCCCGCTTTCGTTCAAACTATTACCTACTGCGAGTTGGGATTCGCTTCTAGCCAAGTTCTAAAAAATATTAGCGAATTAGAATCTCTTATGCAGGTAGTGGTAATCATTAAGTCTGTATTATCTTCTCTCCCGATATATCTATTATCTATCTACAAGCTTCCGGCGTCGATGGAGGAGAAGCTAAACCAGATGATGAGGAACTTTCTTCGACGAGGTGATGCGAATAGGGGCGGAATTTGTAGAATAAGTTGGAACACAATCAACTTACCTCTTTCGCTAGGCGGGTTATACATTCGTGATTTCAAGTTGATAAATGGGAGCTTACTACTTAAGTGGATATGGAAATTATGATCGTTAAATACTAAAATGCTTTGTTTCGCTTATTATGTTTGACGCAATGTTTTTCGATTTTGGAATGATATTTTAACTTACGACTGCTCTAAATTGTCTCACATTTGGTTGGGCATTGTCTCTTGCTGCTACTGTGGACAAATGTGGGAATTACTCTCCTTGAATTATCGGGTTAGCCTAGATAATGGGATGACTATGTCGTTTTGGTACGACAATGAGACTTTAAATCAAACCCTTGAATCACTTTTCACAAATATGCATGAGATGTGTAATCAAAAGAATGACACAGAAAGATAAGGTTGCCTCGCTATTGTTGATTCGGATAGATTTCGGTAGGCCATTTTGGAAGAGTAATTTACTGATGAATTTGCAAGCAAGATGTAATGAACTTCGTGCTTAGATAACGGTAGCATATCCATTGGCGGTCAATCCATTGGAGGAGGATAGCAGCTAGCTCTGTCATTTTCTAACGAAAGAGACCGGTTTTTGTGAGAACCCAGTGAAGGAAAAGATTACTCCGTATCGAGCTTTTATCAAACAAATAGATGGCCAAAATCAAAGTTAGATTTTTTTGCAGGTTTGGAAGTTTTATGCACCACCTAAAGTCATATTCTTTGCTTGGATGTTGTTCCATGGACGGCTGCCAATGAAGCTTTTCAGAGGCTGCAATTTGGTGTTGGATGGCTGCTGCCCATTCTGCCCACTTGAGGAGTCGAGCAACCATGCAATCCTGCTATGCTCTAGAAGCTGTCTTGTTTGGATTTCTGCCCTTCAATGGCTCGACATCAGCAGCCCCCTTCCTAACACAAGCATAATTTTTGCAGCAATGGTAAGCGTTATTCAAACATGGTCGTGCAAAAGAATTTGGAACAGCGTTGTGGTTCGTTATTGCTTGATCAATATGGAGTTCAAGAAACAAGTTTGTTTTCGAGGCTAAGCATCTGATAGTGGATCACGTTATCTTTTCTTTACATTTATGTTGGTTTCATTTTAAATGTAACAAGCATTTGATTAGCTTCTCAATTTTGTATCTTATTGTAAACCCGGAACTCATACACGCTTGTAACTAATACGTTACTCATATTGAGTACCATTTTATTTAATAAAAGAGGGGTGAGGTTTTTGTAGGCAAGTGAAGAAACCAACCTAGTTGGGAACTTCGCTCCGAAATTTTCTCTCGCTCCAACCTTTTAGCTTTTGAAGGGATATATTGTCTGTCCGGGAGTTTTTCAAAAAAACTATAACTAAAATGCATCTTTACTCTATATGAATTTACCCAAATGGTCTAGTATCTCCCTGCACTTTTCAAAGTTTTTTCTAGCCTTGTGAACTTGGTAAAGTGCACAAGTTTGCACTTAAAAAATCACTTTTTAGCTTTTGATTAGTTTGACTTTTCAAATATGTTTATTTTCTAATTTATTATTCTCAAATCTAAAGTTGGTGCATGGCATTGACATAGAATGAAACACTTTTACACAATTCAAGAACTAAGAAAAACTGTGACTAATTTAGGGGACAATACCTTTCGACCAAGATCAGGCAATAAAAATATGTTTAACTATGTAATTTGCATGTATCAAATGTCAACTTAACTACATGTAATTTGCATATATCAAATGTCTAAAAATTCTGTTTGCCAAATGATTTGGATTGATTTTGACTTTTCTAAGTGTTCCATTCGTGTGAATATAGCTGATAATGTTCAATTAAATTGTTTGATGGGTTGATTTTCAATATCATTAAATTGGTTCACCACTTATAATTGCATGTTAATTATGCTTCATTTTTTTAGGGTTCAATAACAATTTCATTTCTACAGTAATCTTTGCTTAATTTTTTTTCAGTACATGTTGATTTAAATTATTTACTTTCTTACACACCAAATATAAACTAAATTCATAGTGACATAATTTTCCGACATTTTTCTGAAAATTTTCAAGAAGGTATAAACAACTTATATTAAGTATAAGTTATAAATGCAACACATTTTATTAGTAAGCTATAACTAGTATGTAAATAAATAAAGTTATATGAGTAATGCTTAAAGTATCATTGTTTCATAAGGTGTACTTTCTTTCAAAAAATAGAGGGCGGCGTTGTAAGTCTATAGCCTCCTATAGGGCTCATTTACTATGATTGTCTAAAATTGTCCAGGAAATCGAAAGGGTTAAGTTTGCTTTCGTTTGTAGGTCTAATCATATGTCACATGATATTTTTCGTGCATATGCTTCTTCGACATGTTCGGGTGAATGACATTCATTTCCTCCTTTCATACTGTTGTAAGGATTATATTACGGATGATAACAGCCAACAATAAATGTCTGTGATGGCTGGACCCTCTCGCCGTCTTGATCTACCATGACCGAGCCCCCTTTTCAGTATTCTAAGGGATCGTCCTAGGGTGATCCGTCTTGTGAGTTTGGGTGAGCCATTGGCCGTGCCAAGTTGATGTATTGTGAGGTACACCTTTATCAGTGGTCCCAATGGACCATTTGTGGGCTTTGCTTGTGTCATGTATCTGCGTTTTGTCCATGCTCCAGCCTTGTCAAATCCTTAGAGTGCCTCTGTTATCCTAGCTTGTACGGCAGCCCTCTCATTGACCACGTCCCTCATGTGGAAGGCGACCAACCAACGGAAGAGCAGGCTTGGTGGGCCCCATCTGCCACGTAGGCACTAAAACCCTATATAAACCCCATTATCTATCATTTCTCAGGTGTCTTGTTCAATACATTCTCTTTTTCTCTTATTTTCTCTCCTACATGTCATATTAAGTGATCATGGCGGATTTCGACCAATGCTTGTTTGTAGGCAGAAAGATATCCCGGAGACCAAAATCCCATCGAAGAGTTTATTTTGGACATCAATTTGGTGCGGTGAGCGTGGATCGGACCTCACAATGAGTATTCCCCCAGAAAATGACCCTTCTAAAACCAACAAAGGACTCACTTTCCTCTTAAAAACTATAGAATCTGGGAAGAAAGTGAATCATGACATGCATCCCACTCAAACAAACACTCAAACCTTGAAAAGCAACTTGTTCAAGACATTTATCTCTAGCAATGTAGACCACAGCGCCCCCCAGTGGTCAATCTCAACCCCAAATAGAAGATTTGATGGCAACTATGAGGGAGTAAGCTACCCTTGCAAGAGGCAGGCAGAGTCTATGGCCACCTTACATAAGATTGTGTGATTGCTGGCTCAAGCACTAGCTAATGACTTGAAAGTCATGCAAGATCTCTAATAGCAAAATAGAGGAACCCTGTCCTCTTCACGTGGCCATTACTACGAAAGACCTTCTCCTTCCCAACTCTAGCACGCTCGCGAGAAGGGAAAAGCAAAGATGGTTGTCGAGCTTGCATTTAATGAGAGAGGAGATGAGCCTAACTACGAGTCAGCTCCTAGGCCTAACATGTCGCCCCTACGAGGCCTTGAATGAAATTACTCGGTCGCAAGAACCCCAAAAAAGGTGTAAAAAGGCCCAGTCTATGAAGAAGGGATGAATGATGGTGTGGAGTAGCGAGTGAGGCAGTTGCTAGCCAAAGCAAGAGTTAAAGCACCGATCCTAGAAGTAGCAAGCGTGGTATCGCCTTATTCTCCAGAGATAAGGACCACATGATTTAAGAACTTTAAGCAGCCGTAGATGAGAGAGTATGCTGCGGTAAGGGACCCCAAAGCTCACATCCGTTATTATAGGCATTGAATGGAGGCTGTATATGCCATGATGTATAAGTTATGAGCAACAACTTTGGTAGCCCCAGCTAAGAATTAGTTTGACATGCTCAAACCAGGATCGGTGACTAGCTTCGATATGCTTGCTGAAAATTTTATCATGTATTTCATCACATCTATCCCTACCAATAAGATGATGCAAGACTTGCAATTGGTAAGGTACAAGCCAGAGGAATCGTTAGAGGACTTTGTGGAGATATTCAAGAAAGCCTCGCTTAGTATTCCAAATTTCAACATAGGTGTGGTGATGGATGCATTAATTGAGAACTACAAGAGTGCGGACCTTGCAAATGACCTTACTACTGATTGCCCTATTGACGTACCTCTCCAAATGCAAAAGGCGAGAAAGTGGATGCGTTAGGAAATTAGGCAAAAGACCCAATGGAAGCTCAACGGGGCAAGAGAAGAAACCATGCAGCATCCAGACTAGTAAAGAGGGGTGTGAGGCCTTAGATTTGAGGACCTAAGAAGAGAGGTAGAGCAGTTCATCCCACTCACAACTAAGAAGAAGGAGGTTTTGTTCTAGATCATGAAGAATATGAATGATTTGGAGTATTCATCAAAGTTAAGAGGTGCTGGTAGGTCGGGGACCTATTGTGGATTCCACAAGCAGGCCGGCCATAATACAGAAGATTTCAGTGAGCTGGCGAGGGAGCTGAACAAGTGCACCCTGGAAGGATAACTGAACAAGTTCACTATTTGCCACTTTTCTATTGATAATATAAATGTTCTAAATATGAACTGGTGTTATCAGTACCGCTTATCAAATAGAAAAATGATGATAACTGCAAGTATACAGTTGCGATGTAGTTTTAAAAGGTATCGATCCAACAGGGAAGGAATTCGGTTCTAGATATAAAATAGAGTTACAGGACAAAAGAAAATATAATTATTTAAAGATTTGTAAACTGATGAATAAACAGATGCATGAACAGATTAAAGAAGATGCAAAGTATATAGATATTCCCTACGAATAAGTATAGTAGAGTAAAATATGCAAAATCAAAGTTATTTTAAAAACTAGATAACTTCAACAAACTTGGTTCTAGACACCCAAATATCTTATAATTCACCGCAGAGCAACACATGAAATGACTTTTCTAAATCTAAGGTAAACGAATTATGACACTTATAAAAACCTGGATAACAATAATACTATGCTTAGTACGGGTCTCTCTCACATAGCCAAATTTAGCAAGTTACCACTCTAAAAATATTTGCTCACTAAACAGCGTTATAATTACAGATCCAATTATTATACACAATCTTGTTAACCCCAAAATCACTCTTAAAGTCAACTCGAAAGCATATAACTTGATTAATATAAATGACGCAAGATGAAATACTCGTTATGACACTTAGACATCATAAACTTAGAATTAGAAAGTATAAGTAGAAAACAAAGTAAAGTTTTAAGGTATGTAAGTGAAAGCTAAAGTTGATCAAACCGCATCCACTGTTTTAATGGGAGTCGCCAATTCCCACAATTCCTGCGTTTACTTTGAATTCGGTCTCGACTCGTACACAACGTTCACTAGGACGCTATTCTTTGTGAATATAGAACAAATGAATGTTGAAGAACAAAAAGTTTTATTGATAAGTGCTTTGCAATTACACTCATACAACAATCACTTGAATATGTGGAGAAATATAGTGATCGAAACAAGAATCGAATCACTTATACATTTTTCTCTCGAACACTTTGAATTTAGTGAAATCTATAACTTTCACTCTCTATCTATGTCATACACGTTACACTCACACTGCCATTCATCCCATTCCTTGCACAAAAATGGTTGGTTTGACCCTATTTATAAAGTGCAAAGGGTTGCGTTTATCCAAACGAAGAGTTGTGTCCATTGGTGAAGGGTTCCATCATCTTCAATGTGATTGGATGCCAGAATTCATCCATTATCATTAATGGATAGGCACCTTTTCATGGCTTCATTATTCCCAAGAGGTTTCTTTTCATTTGACAGTTGGTGGCGGTTGATGGCGGCTGATCATTTTTATCCGGATGTTGGAAGTTGAGAAGAGTTATCAAAAACCGTCACAAGTTATGAGCGTGACATACATGTCGCGATCGTGAACATTGGTTTGTAACTTTCTATTTGTGAAGAATGACAAGTCACGACCGCGAATAGGTATCACGATCGTGACATGTGTTTTTCTTTATGATTCTTCTTTGCAACTTTGTCGATCTTTGACAACTTAGATCCTAAACCAATTCCTTGCATTACATACATCTTTTTACACCTTTTTCACTCTTTTTTCATAGAATTCCATCTTTGATCATTTCACTCCCAAGATTCACCTGGTTTTTGCACTTGCATAAAAAACAACTACATACCACGTGAATTCTTTTATATGAAGTATAAAATGACTCTAAACCATATCATTTTATGATTAAAAATATCAAGATAATAAGTGTAATTATACACTTATCACACCCCCACACTTAACTTTTACCTTGTCCTCAAGGTAAATACAACAGAAGTGTATAAAATAGTAATTCAAGTTCGTAGCTCATTTGGTAAAAGACTATTGTAGTGAGTACCACATTCCCACGTTGCATAAAGTTTAAGTAAAAGTTCAAAATTTCCCACAAATTAGTAATGTGCAATTTATATAGTTTTGTTGCATACCTTTGCTCTTAATGGAGGGCCAACCGAATTGCGTTTTCATATAAGTGTTATATGCTCACTTCGAATATTTCCTTCTCTTAAGTATAGTATAAAGTATAAAGGACAAATGGAGTAAACTTTAGAAAGATTGATCTCAAGGTATTTTTAGGTAACCTAGGATGCTAAACACTCTTTGTAGTTGCATTTTATGCTCCATACCACTCTCCCCTTTTTTAGTGGTTGCATTTTATGCTCCAAACCACTTTCGCTCAATTATTTTCTTTTCAAGCATATGTTTTTGAAGTACAGATTTATGCTTTGCACCCATTTTTCATGCTATACTACTTTTTTTTCACTCATTGAATGGTTACAGTTTCTACTCCGTACCATTCCTCACCTTTTGCATAACTCATAACTCATTAGTTATCCTCTCTTTCATTTGATTTTTCTCTCTTAATACCCTCATCCTTTATTGATCACTTTCAAAGTATTATGACTATAGTTTCCCAACACTTTAAGCACACTCAATACTTATAGGATGTATTCGAGAATAGCATATAAAACTCATAGTAAGAACACTACTAGATATTACTCCACTCAAAACTTGTCGGTAGCATTAAACAAAAACTATATAACTTATACTAATTCATGTTGCATTGAAATATATATCGAAACTTACTTTGAATGTTGCTTTGAATGTTACTCACCACTCATTCTTGCCAAATGCTAAATGTTGCGCTAAAAGCGCTCACACTCTCAATGTGCTCTCATACTCAAAACAACTTGGTCGAAATATGCACTACATCAAACTTGAAATACCTAACACTCATAATAACCTTGGAACATATGTTAGTATAGGTATGGATAAAGTATAAATAACACAAAATCAAGAAAATTTTTCATTCTTCAATTTTTTAAAATATTAGTTGATTTTTTTGGCTTTTTAGGATTTTATACAAATGCCCCCCACACTAGTGAACACAATGTCCTCGTTGTGAGTGACTTAATTAAAAATGAAAAATAAACAAACAAACAAACAACTAGTCTAAAATTTGAAAAAGAAAAGAAAAGAAAAGATTAAACATGTTTATTGTGAAGGAGAATCAGGGGGACTAGGAGTAAAATGATAATTTTGTTTTCTAAAGAAAGATAGTAATTTTCGAAGCATCGACTTATTACTCTTCTTTAGAATCTTCATGTCTTTTTTCATCACTCCAAGTTCCGCTTGGAAATTGTCCAATTTTTACTGCATATTTGCCTTCTAATCCTTAGGAGCTTCTTCTTCTTCCTCTTCATCTTCTTCTTCATTCATTGAAGCCTTGATAGGATGATGTCGAGCAGTAGGATCAGATGGATCGGTAGAACTGTCTTCATTAGCTGGGATTAGTTTTCTGCTACGGTTGGAGTAGGAGTAGAAAGAAAAGGTACCATTGTTCTATTGAAGAAGTTCGGTGTTTTTCATGTAGTTCTAATTCATATACCGAAAATACTCACCCGGTTGATGAACATGGGGAAGTTCTCTTCGAGCTCCCATAACAATTGCTGGTATAATTTCAGCCACACCAATCTTGTTCCTCATGCTTGTTGAATTCTTCTTCATCATGTCCCATATGATGTGCACGAACACGCTTTTTGCTTATTTATTGCGCAAGAAAGAATGAACCAATCTCTCTTTTGGACCTTTATGTTCTCAACTCGACAAAATACCAAAGTGGCTAGGTATTTGTGAAGTAGGAGAATACAATCATCCCTAATCAATTTATTTGGTGAATTTTTGGGGTCGAAAACTCGCCTACACATCAAATCCGCCCAAACTCGATTTGCTTGAAATGATTACATCATGCTTGATGAATTTTCAATCTTGAACCCAAACCAAGTACTCATCATTTCTCTTGTGATGGTATACTAATCCTTGGTTGCGAAATTGAATTGCCCTCTTCTTTTTATCTTCAAAATCAAATGTTACAAGACATTCCAAAATCCATTCACGATTTTGTGGAAATCGCATTCCCACAAATGTGTTTAAGCTAACATCAGCAAGATACATCCCCATTTACTCATAGAGGCCTAAAGTCTCTAAGAAAACCAAATCAAGAAAAATCATGCCGGTGATCTCCAATTTGTTCAAAAATTGGAATCTTTTCCCCTCCTCACGTGAATGAATGGGAAAAGGACAACCGTATTCTTGTTGATAATTTGGGATTTCTCTTCTATTGGTAGCTACCATAACACGAGGCATGTTTGTTTTTGAAGTAAAAGGTTGAAAAGGTTGTGAATTGAGGAAGAAGATATATGCTTTGAAAGAATTAGAACTTGAGAAGACTTGTAGGAAGGTTATGATGGTTATGGGTTCAACCTAGACCTTTATATAGAGTTCTAATAGGTCCCTCATTGGTTTAAATAGTTAATATAGTCATTTTTCTTTCAAACTAGTCGTTAATGGCAGTTTCAGCCATCTGTCACGTGGTAATCGTGATCTGCAACGGTCATATTCTTCCCCGTGTTGTGCTTGTGAAGGCATGTCATGATCGTGATTTTCTTCATGGCAGGAGCAGAAGGTTTATGCTGTATAACTTCACGAGCACGAATTGTAGTCACGGTTGCAATATTCTTAACAACAAGAATAGAATTTTTATCTCTATAATTTCATGAGCGTGATCTACAGTCACGGCCGCGACCTTCTTCATTCTTTCTGTTTTTTCAATTTTTGGACTTAGTACCTATAAAAACTAAGAAAAACAAACATATTTCATAATAATAATAATAATAATAATAAATATTCACTATTTACATACCTGGAATGACTATGGTGAAGCTAGTAATTGAACATCAACGTCTTGTTGTTCAAATTTGTTTTCGAGATAAGGTTTGCATCTGTTGCCATTAGCTTGAAATATTTCTCTATTTTCAGCTTTCATTTCTAATGCTCCATTGTCAAATACCAAAATAACTTGGTAAGGTCACTTCCAACGAGATTTGAGTTTTCTAGGGAACAAGAGAAGTTTGGAATTATATAATCGAACTATATCTCCAATCTTAAACTTCTTTTCCCGTAGTTTTGCATCGTTGTGAGCGGGCGACATGAAGCGGTGGGCCGAGAGCGCGCGGGGTCATAGGCGCGGTCCACCGGGGTGTTTGAAAAAGATGAAGAAGAAAAGCACCTGGTCGGGGATCCGGGAAAAAGGTTAAAAAGAGAAAAAGGGTGAAAACGTTTAAGATCGGTTCGAACCCGAATCCGCCGTCTCTCAGTGTGGAGTCGCCACCTGGATTAGCTCTTTTTAGGAATTAGAGTCCTGTGAGGCTTAATGTCCGGGGGACGTCCCACCAAGACACAGAGATTCGGGTCCTGGATAAGTTGCTTATTTCTTAAGTGATCACAATATATTAAATCTACAGAAAACCATTTTCTTTTAATTATGCATATTCGCACTTAGGTCATTTTTGGAGTTAAATGCATGGTTCACGTATTGCGAAATAATAAATCATTCACAAAGCGGAAAAATAAACCATCCACAAAACCGTAAGTAAATGCAGAAAGTAAATGCGGAAAAATGAAAATTACAAGGCTTCAAAAATCGG
>CATIWQ010086761.1:0-16245 GCA_949673415.1 Euphorbia schlechtendalii | reverse complement strand
TATCAGTACTCTGGTAATTCTTTTGTTGGTTATCACCATACTTCCAATTAGAATTTCTATAACTATTTCCATTATTGTTATAAGAATTCCCTTGACTTTGAACATAACTTAATTACTCCCCTACACATGGGTTAAAGTTACTCTCAAAAGCTATATGTCTAATTTTACCACAAATTTCACATGTCAAAGGGTTATTTTTACTTACATGCATATTATCTATCTTGTTAAATAAAGCAGATATTTGTGCTTGCATAATAGAAATAGAATCTAATTCATTGTCATTTTTAACTGAACTAGAAGATGTAAATGCAGCATGTGAATGAATAGGATTAGTAATACTTACTTGTGCTCTTTCTACTGGCCACATACTATTTTTTCTTGCCATATCTTCCAGAAGTTCAAAAGTTTCTTGACTAGTTTTCTTTATAAGAGATCCCGCAGCCATAGCATCAATTACTCCTCTCGTTGCATGATTTATTCCATTGTAAAAAGTTTTTAGAATAACATTCTGAGGTAAACCATGATGAGGACAAACTTGCTGAAGTTCCTTATAACGTTCCCAAGCTTCGTATAAGGATTCACTATCTTTCTGGGTAAAAGAAGTGATTTGTTTAATGAGTCTTGGTTTTTGCTAAAGGGAAATATTTAGTTAAAAAGACTTGGCCTAATTAGTTCTAGGTAGTGATTTAATTCGGGGGTATTGAATTCAACCAAACTTTCACTTTATCACGGAGTGTAAATGGGAATAAGCGAAGTTTAACTGCTTCTTTAGGAACATTGGACATTCTGAAAGTATCACAGACTTCTAAAAAATTTGCAATGTGAGAATTCGGATTTTCATTAGGTAGACCATAATATTGCACATTGTTGCTATCATTTGAAGTAATTATGGTTTTATTTCAAACAAATTTGCATCAACCAGTGGTCTAGCAATTCCTTGATTGTTACCATTGATGGTTGAAATAACATAATCCATGAGCCTTGGTTGAGGTTGAGGTTGATCCTGGTTTGGATTTGAATTTTCAACTTACTCTTGATCGTCAGCCATTATTCTCTCTTGTCTCTTATATTTTCATCTTCTTGTCCTACCAAATCGTTCTATTTCTTATTCAAAAGATGCCAAACTTTCTCTCGAACTACGCATACTTGGCATGCACACGCTAGAAAGAAAACTCAATGAATAAGCATGAAAAATATGTTAATAACAAGATAACATAAATAATAAAATAAATAAAATTAAATCTAAATAACATGCAAAATATAATTGCCTATTTTCCTGAAATTAAATCTCTAGAACACAATTATCTTCCTTGGAAATTTTGATCTCTAGAACACACTTGCCTTTCCCGGCAACGGCGCCAAAAAACTTATTCGCCACTTTTCTAATGATAAGTTTAATAACTTTTTCGCAAAGAGTTTGGCTATATATTAATGGTTCCAAAAACTTGTTCGTGTAAAGTATAGGTGTTGTCAATACCTGTTATCAAATAGAAAAATGATGATAACTGCAAGTATACAGTTGTGATGTAGTTTTAAAAGATATCGATCCCATAGGGAAGGACTAGCTCTAAAGATCAATCAGGGAAAAAGAATAAAGAGAATAAAATGTATTGATATTTTGGATAGGAGGGTTAAAATGAAGAATGAGTAAATACAGATATGAAAGATTAGAGAATCTAAATATATAGATTTTCCCTACAAAATAAGGATAGCAGAGAAAACATGCAAGTTCAACAAAGATGTTAAGATTCACTAAACTAATCTAATAGACTCGGTTCAAAATACTCATATGTTCAATTATTCACCGCAGAGCAACACATGAAATAACTTTTCTAAACCTAGCGCAAACGAATTAAGATAATTATATAAACCTGGACAATGTCAATACTATGCTTAGTATGGGTCACTCTCACATAGCCACATTTAGCAAGTTACCATTCCAAAAATGTTGGCTCACTAAACAGCGTTATATCACAGATCCAGTGATTATACATGATATTGTTAGCCCGGAAACTACTCTTAAAATTAACTCCAACGCATATAACTTGATTAATATAAAAGACTTAACATGAAATACGCATTATGACATATAGACATATCATAAACTTCGAAATAGAAAATATAGGTAGAAATCAAAGCAAATTTATAAGGTATGCAAGTGAAAGCTTAAGTTGATCAAACCGTATCCACTCTTTAATGGGAGTTGTCAATTCCCACAATTCCTGCGTCTTCTTTGAAATAGGTCTTGGCCCGTATAGAACCTCCGCTAGGATGCTATTCTTTGCGAATATCGAACAAACGAATATTGAAGATGAAAACTTGTATTGATAAGTGATTTGCAAGTACACTTATACAACAATCGCTCGAGAATAGAAAGAAATCTAGTGATCGAAACAAGGATTCGAATCACTTAAACATTTTCCCGCTAACACTTATGAACGTAGCGAATTCTCTATCTATACACACTATATTTCACTCATGCACTCTAATGCACCCCTTGCTGCTTGAATGCTGCACAAAATTGTAAGGTTTGGAGCCCTATTTATAGAGTTCTAAGGGTTGTGTCTATCCAAATGAAGAGTCGTGTCCATTGGTGAATGATTGCATCACTTCATTATGATTGGTTGAGAAGCTTCAATCTAATCCACAGTGGATAGGTACCTTTTCATGATTGGTTGACTTCAGATAGGTGTGTATTCGTTCTTAGTTGATGGCTATTGTTCATGCTTATCTGGTAGTTGGTAGTTAAGAAGATAAAACCAGAAAATCATCCAAGTCGCAATCGTGAATCTTTGATTGGCAGAATTCTCTGAAGAAGAACAGGTCACGACTGTGAATGGCATTTTTCTTAAGAATTCTCCTTGTGACTTCACCATTCTTTGACAGCTTTGATCCTAACCCAAATCTTTAAGTTCCACGCATCTTTTTGCACCTTATTCACTCTTTTTTCATAGAATTCCACTTTTGATCATTTTACTCCCAATATTTACCTAGTATCTTCATTTGCATAAAAAACAACTGCAAACCACGTGAAATCTTTTATATGAAGTATAAAAATGACTTAAATTATAGTGTTTAGTGTGTAAAATTAATATGATAATAATTGTAATTATACACTTATCAACTATGACCAGGGATATTTAGACTATTCATAGTAACACGTATGTTCAATTCTCACACCACATAGCTCCCACTATGTCCTTGGACTTTTACATTATGAAGTAGTCACAGACTTTATCATATCAACACGCATATATATAATACTATACATGTATGATACCAGCGAGTATAAATAAATTGAAACGCCGATAAGCAACAAAGATATCTTAATTATTATTAATAAAAATTTGAAACCGTTTGTACATTATAACTAATTAAGATATATTACCTTAATTGCCTCTAGGACATACATCATGTCTAACAATCTCCCACTTGCACAAGAGCCAATTACCTATGTGCTTCATGCCATACTCGTTAACATGCTAGTCATGTTTAAATTGAGTCAATGGCTTAGTTAGCCCATCCGCTAGATTCTGATCAACAAAGATGTATTCTAAATTTATATCTTTCTTGGCTACTATCTCCTAAATGAGATGGTTCTTTCTGAGTACATGTCCGTTTCTCTAACGAGAACGTGGTTCCTTTGCCTGAGCAATAGCCCCATTGTTATCACAAAAGACCATTATTAATTTTACAATGCTAGACACCACAACGAGATCACTAATAAATCCTTTAAGCAAACAACATACTTAGCCACTTCTGAAGCAGTTATATAATCATATTCTATGATTGATTGGCAGTCGTATCCTGTTTGAAACTTTTCCAAAAAACTACCCCTCCATTTAACATAAACACTTACCCCGACTGGGACGTATAATCATCCCAATCAGACTAAAAACTCGCGTCGTTGTATCCCTCGAAAGAGAGATCACCTTCTCCGAATACCAAAAACATATCCTTAATCATATGTAAGTACTTAAGGATATTTTTAATGAACATTCGGTGCTTCTCACCTAGGTAAGATTGAAAATTGCTTGTGATGCTCAATGCATGTGAGACATCAAGCCAAGTGCATACCATAGCATACATTATGGATTCTATCGCTGAGGCATAGGATATTCCATTCATGCGCAGTCTCTCCTCTTGTGTTCTCAGACACTCAGATTTAAAAAGTTTAATCCTATGAGACATTGGGAGATAACCCTTTCTTGACTAATCAAGGTTAAATCTAGCCAAATCCTTGTCTACGTATGTACTTTGCGAAAGACCTAGCGGCCTTCTGGATCTATCTTGGTAGATCTTTATACCAAGTATAAAAGCTGCTTTTCCAAGGTCCTTCATGGAGGACTTCTTTAACAACCATGATTTAACTGTTTGAAGAAAAGGAATATCATTTCCTATCAATAATATGTCATTGACATATAGTACAAGGAAAAAGACCGCACTCCCACTAGCCTTCTTATATACACATGGCTCATTAGAGTTAGACACAAAACCAATTTCTCAGATTGTCTCATGAAACCTAATATTCCAACTCCCCATAAATGGACTTCTGCAATGTGCATACCTTCGAGCCATCCTTGGATGTAAAACCCTCGAGTTGTACCACATACTCATCCCTGTCCATTTTCCCATTAAGGAATGCTATTTTCATATCCATCTGTCATATCTCATAATCATAATGAGCGGCTATGGCAAAGAGTATCCAAATAAACTTCAGCATGGCCACCATTGAAAAAGTTTCATCATAGTCAATGCCTTCTTTTTTACTGTAACCTTTTACAACTAAGCTTGCTTTATAGGTAGCTATGTTATCGTCTATGTCAGTTTTGCTTCTTGAAAATCCACTTGCATCCTATGGGTCTAATCCCACTTAGATCATCAATCAAGCTCCAAACTTGATTTTCGTACATGGAGTCCATCTTTGACCTCATGGTTGCTAACCATTTGTCTGATTCTGAGCCTTCCATTGCCTCCTTGTAAGTTCTGGGCTCATCACCTTCCGTAAGGAAGAGATGTTTATCATCAATGATGAGAAACTCGTATTATTTCGGGAGCGATTGGAGCTCGGTCTGACCTACGCAATGTCGGTGTTATAATAGACTATTCCATGCTCACACTATCTTGTGTAATAGGTGTAGGTATAATTAGTTGATTGACTGTTTGATATTCTTGAGTGCCTCACTCAAGATTGCTCCCACTAGCTTTCGCAAAAATATGCTCCTTCTCGAGGAATTGAGCATTTCTAGAAACAAAGATTTTTTGTTTCTTGGGATCAAAGAATGTATACCCTATAGTCTCCTTAGGGTAACCTACAAACAGACTCCTATCAGACTTAGCACCCAGCTTATCTGAACTCATCCTTTTTACGTAACTAGGACATCCCTAAACTCTTAAGTGAGAAAGCGCGGGTTTCTTACCATACCATAATTTGTATGGAGTTTGATCAACTAATTTCGAGGGCACTCTATTTAGAATATAAACTACACTCTCAAGTGCATAACCCCAAAAGGATTAGCTAAGTTCTACTTGGCTCATCATGGACCGAACCATATCAAGTAGGGTTCGATTTCTCCTTTCTGACACTCCATTGTGTTGGGGTGTATAAGGAGGTATCCATTGGGATAAAATACCATTATCCCTTAGATAATCCTGAAACTCTTGGCTTAAGTATTCACCACCTCGATCAGATTGAAGGGTCTTGATACTTTTCCCAAGATGTTTCTCTACTTCGATTTTGAACTCTTTAAATTTCTCAAAACTATCAAACTTGTGCCTCGTAAGGTACAAATAACCATATCACGAGGAATTGTCAATAAAGGTTATGAAGTAAACGAAACCCTCATGTGTCTTAACACTCATTGGATCACATACATCAGAATGTATTATTTCCAAAGTACTAATCGCAGGTTTTCCCTTTCCTTTGAAAGGTTTCTTAGCCATCTTCCCCTTTAAACAAGATTTGTACGCACCATAGAATTCCCATTCCATTGGGCCTAAGTCTCCACATTTGTGTAACTTAGTTAAGCGAGTCTCATTTATATGGCCTATTCGACAATTCCATAAGTATGAGGATTTCTCATTATCTAATCTTGATTTCTTAAAATTGTTCATTTTTAGAATTTTTGGTTTTAGTATTTAAAACATAAATGTCATCAATAGATATTCCACAAGCATAAAGAACATTATCACGTAAAATTTGACATTTATAATTTGAAAATAAAATTTCAAATCCCTATGTTGCTAAATGCGCAACAGAAATAATATTCTTAGTGACAACAGGAATATAATAGCAATTGTTTAAAACTAAAACTAGGCCACTAGGAAAATGAAGGCTATATGTTCCTTCAACTGTTGTAACAACCCGTGCACAATTTCCAACTGTTAGGTCCATTTTCCTCTTTGCAATCCTCCTAATGTTCCGCAATCCATGCATAGAAGTACAAATATGAGTATCATAACTAATATGTAATACCCAAGTAGAATTATAGGGAATTGTAGAGAAACTCTCTATCATGAACATACGTAATGTAGATGCCTCATTTTGCTTCTTTTTCACTTGTTCAAAAATCAGAGCTTTGGAATCATGTTTCTAGTGTCCGGACCTTCCGCACATGAAATTTATTCCTTCGGGATTCTCCTTTTCAATAACCACATTTGTTACCTTCTTGTTGATGGGTTTTAAACCTTTACCTTTAACGCAAGTTCTATTCACCAAGATACATGTTCCTCTAACCCTCAGACCTTCTTCAAAACTTCTAAGTTTCTTGATAAACTCAAATGTCTTGCTAGTATTCCTTAATATAAGATAATCTTTCACAAAAGGTGAATATTTATTAGATAGGCTTTTTATCATAAATTGTATGTCATGGTTAGAATCCATCTCTAATCCTATCTAAGCCAATCTCCTTGAATATTATAACTATTCTATGCATCACTCAATGGCCAGGATCCCATCATCTCTCCTAGAGTTATAGAGGAATATCAATATTTCATCCAATTCAACTTTCATGCCCTCATGAAGTCCTCTTAGATGAATCAGCATGGATTTTAGGTCCATACCTTCATTCTACTTCTTAAGCTTCAAACTCATGGTTTCGAGCATCACTAGTGACACCATGAAAGCATCCTTCTTGTGCTTAAGATATGCTTCTTTCTCTTGGATAGAAGCCTCAGCATTAGGATTGAATGGTTCCAGATTATCTAGAACATAATCCATGTAGCTTTTCTCAAGCTCCTTTCTTAGAGCTTTGAACCAGTCATCAAAATTGATCCTAGTCAATTTATTGTCAAGTATCGGATGGAGACTTATGTTCAGATTCATTGTTCAACCTAGATATAAGATAGAATTTGTTTAGACATTAGTATATGTACATGCATTTAATATAAGGTCTTTAATTAAACACATAATTCCTACTATTTTCTCAACATTCAAATAGCCCCTTCTATTTAAATTCGGGAAATTTGGTTCAACAAATTTTCCTTAGTATGTAGCATCCATAACCACTCATCATGACCCCCGGTATAGCAGATCAAGCCATAACAAGATAACCATGGTTGGAACCCGTCCATTTGCATCTCATGTAATTGCTAATCCATTTGATCTCTTTCTATAGACGTGCGTACCCAATTGTATGACTCCACAAATGTGTCTCCAATCTAGAATTAGCTCTAATAATATGGACAACTAACCCGTTTTGGTTAAGGCATTAACCCCACATAGTCTCATGACCAAACACATGTTAAGGGAAGGTATGTTGTACATGTTCTCACATCTGTTAATAAGGTTCTTATCAAGATTTATGACGGGAAGACTATATACCGCCTTCATATTTTTGTGGGGATTTTATTGGTGCCACTGGTCTTGCCCTAGTCTAGGTCTTATACAATGGATATGATTATGAAAATAATAATTTTGGGCTATTTAAAATAATTAACTCTAAGGGAACATGCTCGGGATTGGTATATCATAATCATTCCATTATGCCAAGACTCCGCTAGCATGCAAAACAAACAAGGTTCATGTTTAAATTATTACACCTACGTCTATAAGTTTTAATTTAACAACTTAAACCATGTTTGTAAAACCATATGCGGAATCTGATTCCCATGCTAGAAATCAACTAAGTCATAAAAGTGCCTTGGGTACTTTTGAATCTAATACTGATGGAGATTTCCAGGTAGGAGAGTCCCCCTTAAAGTGAATGAGCAGTCAAGTCCAATTCTTGCCAAAATAACCACGGGCACATTGATTCGTTGTACCCAGATAACTATAATTTAAAGATTTCATTCTTTAATTGAGTGAAGTATGAAACGACCCTCAGTTAAAGCATTTACACGTGTGGTAAAACATTGCTAATTTATATGATAATCACCTAAACTAAGTTTGAGCAAAACCTTAATCTAGTTATCACATCATTTTCTAAAACAAGAATTGAAACCTAAGTCATGAATAGCATACTTTAATTAATTCATAGAAAATATCATTTTAACATATTATAATCAATCATGCCTAGCAAAAGGCAGGCTTTGATACCACTTGCTGGTTAATCAAGACAATTATTGACCATGCAACTTAGACAGGCAGAATTTTAAAACTTAAAATTAACCTAAAGGATTTCCTAAGCATGTCATGATTGATATAATCTAAGTTAAAACATTCCATATATGCAAATAGGTTTATATAACTTATAAAAGAAACCTAGCATCCATGTTTAGGACGTTACCAATTGATGTGTGCTTCTCTTTCTCTTTTTAATGCAGCGTTCCCTTAGAGTAATTAGGTAAAACTTCATAAGCACGAGCCTCCAAACAAGGATAGCCTCTATCATTGATCCACACGGATCTTCATCGACCAAAACCTCGTAGAGGTAGAACCCGTTGGTAGATAGTAGCTACTAGACTACTTGAAGACCAACCTGAAATTATAAACTATGAAGGCTCTCTTTGAATAGAAAGAGACTTCTAAAGAAATTCTTCGTTGTTTGGAGAAACTTGTGAATAATCTCGCACAACGAACAAAGAAAGAGATAACGAACTCAGAAATAAAAGTTAAGTTGAAATATTTTCTTTTGTGTAAAATAAAGAGAACTGGAGGCCTATATATAGGGAAAATGGGGAGTGTTAAACTCCCCATAAAACTTAATGTGGGATGGGAATATTCCCATCCCACAAGCAGGTTAGTTGCGCGGGTGACTTGGACCTGCGTGCTAACCCTCGACCTCACTTTGCAAAGCAAGCCCTAATAGGCTTGCCTTGTGCTTTAAGGGCTTGCGCGCAGCTTGAGCGCTATGCGCAAGCGCTGCCTTGGGCAGTGTTTGTGGGCTTTCTAAGCCCTAGCGGCCTGCAAGCTCTTCAACTCGTGGGGCAGCTACGCAGTCCCCAATTCGAACATCCCATTTTGTTTGGAGCCCACTCACTATGGGAAAAATTCCCTTGCTCCACTTTGTGCATTTTCCCTATTTTTCTCTTTAGGTCCTTTAATTATTAATTTGGTCTAACCAATTAATAATTCTTCTAACGAATTCGACAAACAAATATTTTCGGCATAGACCAGTCTATAGGCTCTTTACTTAGTTTGGTAAAGACCGAATGTGTGTGACCTCATAGATACCCAAAGTATTTAGTTGCTAGTGGTTAACCTAAACTTGGCTTCCCATTCAGGAACCTTTTTATTCAATGTTCTAGACTGATATGGAACTGATAGCTCTAGACGATCAAATGGGCTTTCTAGAAAAGTCGTATGATCCCCCGATAATTGGAACGTCATGTACTTGTGACTTGATCTGGTTCTGCAGTAGTAACCAATACAATACACTCCTTTCATCAGGTTAAGTACCATCTAGTTTATTGAGCTCGGATTAAGTGTTAGCTAATGTAATAGCAGTAGCTATCCTGGAATTAGACTTATTCACAAAGAACACCACTCAGCCATTATGTATCGAGATTGACTAGAAACTCGTTCTATCAATCTTATACTCTAATCAGAGTTTTATGAGTGTGTCACTTCAACAAGGGGCCCTAAGGTACATCTCCCATTATATCACTATATCAAGAGCGATGAATCCCATCTTGAGTACTCAACTTACCAACATATGATCATCACTGTACCCTTAATCACTCGTATCATCTTAATTTCCAGGGTATGAATAAGTATGACCCAAAGTATAGCAACTCCTATATTAGGTAACCAGTATCTCAGGTCTGAGGATACTTGTACTACTACTGCAATAAGACATGAAACCAACACATGGATATAGTTTTTTTTATTGTCTGTCTTATAGCGGTCTCTAATGTATTACCTGAATACATTCATGTGTTAACTCAAGGTACCACCTTCAGCTCGTGAGATCGGCTACTTGGATTTAATCCAAGGAATAAGCCTACATGTGCTAGTCTGTCTGTTCCATTGATGTCCAGTCTCAACCAAACTATGACTTGGAATATTTAGACTATTCATAGTAACACGTATGTGCAATTCTCACACCTCATAGCTCCCACTATGTCCTCGCACTTTTTCTCTATGAAGTAGTCACGGACTTTATCTCATCAATGTGCATATATTTAATACTATACATATATGATACTAGCGAGATATATAAATAAATTGAAACATTTGTAAGCAACAAAGATACCTTAATTATTATTAATAATAATTCGAAAACTTTTGTTCATTATAACTAATTAAGATATATCGCCCTAATTACCTCTAGGGCATCCATCATGTCTAACATGAATCCTCTCAAGCTTTTTAGGTTTTACATGAACTTCATTGTAACTAGAGAATTCGTTCGCACCCATTTGCATTTTGTAAAATAGCATCGTGTTATCCAACAGCTTAACTATCATCTCGAAAAGATTGAGCCGATCTTTGAGCAAGACCTTCACAGCCATCCACCTACCGTAATAGGCTTTGAAAGTTTCTCCGAGCCCTTTCTTCATGGCCTCGAGATTCTAGATTTTCATTTTCATTTTCATTTGACTATTGAAGCCTTGCTAATCAATAAACTCCTTAGACGTGCGCAACCAATCATTTGCTATTTAATTTGGCAAGGTGTTAAACCACTCATCAACTGGAACGCCCAAGGTAGTAATGAACATCTGAGCAAGAATCTTATCGCTTAACTTTCTGGCTCTCATGACTGTTTGGTAGTTTTTTATATGTGAGTGAGGATCTCCCACTCCCATATAGTGCACCAATTCAAGCATCGTGAAATTATCTAGGACTCAATCTTCATCCTGAGGAGAGCTAACTAGTTGAGGATAATCCTAAAGAGGACTGGCTTGAACGACTAAGAATTACGGCCATAAATGTACCGGTTTGGGGTAGAGTTTGTGAAGAACCAGTACCTTGATCCCTTGGGCATATACATCCAAATTATGAGGCTCGGTTACGTCTGAAAAAAAGTAGGAGGTAGGACATGTGTCATGTCCCTTGGTGATACTAAGAACTATGACTGATTGATGTATGCCCTAGAGGCAATTAGGGTGATATATCTTTATTAGTTATAATGTACAAGCAGTTTCATATTATTGTTATCAATAATAAAGGCATCTTTGTTGTTTATCTGTGATTATTTAAATTATATATCTCGATTGTGTGTGTGTGTGTGTGTGTATATATATATTCATTGATAAGATAAAGTCCATGACTATTTCATAGTGTGACAATGTGAGGACATAGTGGGAGCTATGTGGTGTGAGAACTGCACACACGTGTTACTATGAATAATCTAAATATCGCTAGTCATAGTTTCATTAAGACTGGACATCAATGAAGCAGGCAGATTAGCATGTGTGAGCTTACCCCTTGAATTAGGTCCAAGCAACCGATCTCATGAATTGAAGGTGGTACCTTGAGTTAACAAATGATTGTGTTCATGTAATACATTGGAGACAACTATAAGACAAACAATTGAAAATAACTATATTCATGTGTTAGTGTCATGTCTTGTTGCAGTAGCAGTATAAGTATCCTCAGATCTGAGATACTAGTTATCATGTGTGGGAGTCACTATACTTTGGGTCATACTAATTCATTCCCTGGTGATTAGGATGATACGGGTGATTACGATATAGTGATGATCACTCGTTGGTAAGTTGAGTAGTCAACGTGGGATCCATCACTCCTGATATAGTGATATAATGGGAGTTGTACCTTAAGGCCTCTTGTTGAAGTGACACAATCATAAACCTCTTATTAAAGTATAAGATTGATAGAATGGATTTCTAGTCAATCTTGATACATTATGGCGAGTGGTGTTCTTCGTGAACAAGTTTAATTCCAGGATAGCTACGACTATCACATGAGCTAACACTTAATCCGAGCTCAATAAACTAGATGGTATTTAACTTGATGGAAGGAGTGTATTGTATTGGTTATATTGCAGAACCGAATTAATTCATAGGCATGTGATGTTCTGAGTATCGGGGGATCATATGCCTTTGCTAGAAAGCCTATTTAATCATCTAAAGTTATCGGGTTCCATATCGGTCTGGAACACTAAGCCTAAAGGTTCCTGGATGGGAAGTCAAGTTTAGGTTAACATCTAATGGCTCTATACTTCAGGGTCCTATGAGGTCATACTAAGTAAAGAACTTATAGACTAGGTCTATGCCGAGAATATAAAGAAAGTCAAAATCGTTGGATGAATTATTAATTGGTTGGACCAAAGAATAATTAATAGGATTTAAGGAGGAGTTTTGGAAAAATTTCACGGGAGTGAGCAAGGGAACATTTCCAGTTGCAGTGGGCCCCATGAAGATGTGATCTTCATGGGTGGGGCCCACGCGGCTGCCCCACGGGCAAAATTGCATGATGGCCTTATGCCAACGCATGTTGGTGGCTGCAAGCCTGCAAGCGCTACTAGGCAATGCTTGCTTTGGCATGTAGTGCAAGCCCACCAGCTGTAGCCCGCAAGTCCAGCTTGCAAGACAAAGCAAGCCCATTAGGGCTAGCCTTGTGGCAGCAATGCACAGCCCACGTAAGCAGGCTATGCGTGAGTTAACCCGCACGGAGATGGGGCTCTGCACGGTAACTCGTGTTGGATGGGGACATTCCCCATCCCACATTGCTAATCAACTAAAGCTTTTTGCTCCCTGTGAGCACGGGATTTTGTACCAGATTACATGTTCAATGACGATGCCTTTTCGGGATATTTATCCTCGAATCACACGATTCTCGACCGTTCGATGATCTTTGTATGGGAGTCTTCCTCGTCTCTGAATTTAAAAGGACTTTAATTCAGAAAATTAACTAAAAAATATAAAAATAAATAAAAAAAATTTGAAAAAGCAACCGGAGGCCGGATCCGAAGCCCGCTCACCTATACTTGGCAAGGCGCGGCTCGCTAGAGGGCTGGCCAACCTCGCCAGAATCTAGCGAGGCTTCCTCGCCAAGAGTCTGGCAAGGCCTTGCCGGAAAAACTTACCCTTTTGGATTTTTCGGGACTTTTTTCTATAAATAGTCGGACCTTTTTGGATTGAAGGGGGCTCAAAAATTCAGAGAAAATTCTCTCTGTCACATAAAAACAATAAAAACAATATTTCTTACTTTCTTCTATTTTTTTCTCGGATCCAAAACACTTTTGGATCCCAAATCTCTTCATCTTTTCTTCTAAATGTCCTCAGATATTCTCGGGTCTAAAACAAATTTAGAACCCGAGTCTGATTATCTTTTGGATAAATAAACACTTTATTTTCTAACCAAACAATTATTTTTTCACATTAAACTATAATTAAACCAAAACGAACGAGGAACACTCCCGAGAATCGAACGGATACGCCGAAGTGGATTCATACTGAAAGGGTAAGCCTCTGAGTTCCTAAAGTTGCGTTATCTCGTGTTTCCGATATTGTTCTACATGTGAACCTAGGAATATTTTTATTTCTTTTATTATGTAAATAATGTTGTAATCTCTCCTTCATCTTTATTTCTTTTTCTTTATTTCTTTTATTTTTATGTTAGAATACCCCCACGAAGGAAATAAAATATATTCCCGGATAACAGACCTCACCTTATGTTATGTGGTCATTTTCACTAATAAAATTGACCAACATACATGTAAATAAAAACGAACTATTTTTATTTAAATTAACAACTTTAAAATCTTCGATGTTTTAATTAGGCCACACGGGCCTCGCTAAAATCAAATCGAACATATGTGATATCCCCACTGCTAACCTTTGTGGATGCAGGTTAGATGTATGTTTAGGATTTTAATTTTCCTTTGGTATCGCATTTTCATTTTTATGGAAAATGTAATTAATAGGTTAGCAGCCGGTTGCATCCCCCTATTTTTGAAAGCCTTGTATTTTTTATTTTCCGCATTTACTTATTATTTTGTGGATTGATTTACTACTTTTTCTATACGTGAATCATGCATGTAAACTCGAAAAATAACCTAAGCGCGAATATGCGTAATTGAGAAAATACAGTTTTCTGTAGATGTAATATAATGTGATCACTTAAGAAATAAGCAACTTATCCCAGACCCAAATCTCTGTGTCTCGGTGGGCCGTCCCCCGGACGTTAAGCCTCACAAGACTCCAATTCCTGGAAAGAGCTAATCCAGGTGGCAACTCCACACTAAGAGATGGTGGATTCGGGTTCGAACCAATCTAAAATGTTTTCGCTTTTCTCTTTCAAACCTTTTTCCCTGGTTCCCCAACCCGGTCCTTTCTTTCAAACACCCCGGTGGATTGCGCCTATGAAATCGCGCACTCTCGGCCCACTGCTCCTTGTCGTCGGCTCACAGTGGCGACTCCGCTAGGGATTTTTCTAAAACTTGTTTTTCAAAGGTTTTAGATTTTTGATAAGTGCCGAAAATTATTGATCATATTATTCCATTTTCTCTTAATTTTGGCATATTCATTATAACGCATTGCAGTAGAAGGGATTAGCCATAAGTCTAAGGTACCCCTATTACCACGAAGCTTTCTCTTGTACTAATCTACCTCCCTGAGAAAAGATAGTACTTGAGCGGGTGGGGCACTTGTTGCCATATATCATGTACCTCCCTCGTTAGAGGCTTGGAGTGTATTTTAGTGCAACAAGAACCTTCTAAATCAACAACCCATTTGTAACCTTCATGTAAATAAACCGTAGGCAGTTTCCCTAGGGTGTTACCCAAACACGCGATCATGCATTATATTTTCTTGCGGGTGCGCTCTTTAGTACCGTCATGGTACTAAGATGAACAAAACCTAGGATAGAGACTAGCTAAAAACCCTACACGCGGGAGTTATATGGTTGGAAGTTTGGAAATTGCATGCTATGTGCTATTTGTATACTACTTTCAATTTGTCATTATACAAATGTCATACTAACCACAAATTTTTGTGCAGACACTTGAACGCACACACTCATGATATTAAATGTACATACCAAACCAATATCACATACACTTAGGCATAGTTGACACTTTAGATCGTGTCACCCTAGGACAATATAAAAACCACTTAGGTACATCACTTACCCCTTTTTCAGGGAGATGTCCACTTGACATCCCGTTATTAGCCTACAAAAGGCAAACATACCTTCCTTTTATTATGTGATGTCCACTTGACATCCGAAACTTAGCCCGCAAGGGGCAATAACCTTTCCACCACATTACCCATTAGATATCCACTCAACATCCAACTCACAGCCCTTCCGGGGTGATTATACACACCAAAAGCCCAAACGTGGCAACTACCTACCTAAATCATTTCCCACGTTAAAGGATGTCCCAGTTGATGACCTAACCTAAGCCCACATGGAGCGAACTTACTTACCTTACCAAATACTTTAAGGGTATACGCTTCATACCCGAATCATTCATCTACGTGAGGTAATAATTCATGTTTCACCACATACCCTCAAATAGTTGTGACCACACAGGTATCCGAAACTTCACCCTAATTGGGCAAAATAACCAAATCATTCATTAGGTAGCTACATACGGTAGTTGTTTTCATTTCATTAGGGTATGTCACACTGCTTACCCTTAACAATTTTGACCTTCTTATTCCATGAGGCCTAGTCATAGTACAAAACCTCAGACCATTGACCTACTACCACATAGGTAACTTAGTCACCTCACTTACACCACTCATATTATGATATCACACCGACATTGTACAAATCTCAAATCCAACCCCCGTTGTTGGATTTTCATTTCCACATGTTTTCATTTTTACCTAACGACTAACATGTTTGTTTCAAATGGATTGACATACATGTTATTTCACATCATAGCATGCTAA
>CATIWQ010086714.1:0-14456 GCA_949673415.1 Euphorbia schlechtendalii | reverse complement strand
CTTTGCCTTCAATTTCAAAACCCTCAGGTTGCCTCATGTAGATTTTCTCCTTCAATTCTCCATGTAAGAAAGCAGTCTTGACATCAAGTTGCTCCAACTCCAAATCATGTATAGCAACCAAGGTAAGCAAAACACGAATAGAGCTATGTTTAACAACAGGAGAAAACACATCATTGAAATCAACTCCTTGTACCTGACTATAGTCCTTAGCTACCAATCGTGCCTTGTACCTAGAAACCTCGACTCCTGGAATGCCATCTTTCCTTTTGAAGATCCATTTACAACCAACAATCTTCTTATCTTTAGGCGGTTTCGCCAATTCAAACGTTTTGTTCTTGTGCAAAGACTCTATCTCCTCTTGCATAGCAATCAGCCATTTTGCAGAATCATCTCGAGAAATAGCTTCTGAATACTTAGAAGGTTCGCCAACTCCTTCTGTCTCTTGTGCAGCAACAAAGGTATAAGTAACATAATCTGCAAACTTCACAGGCATTTTTCTTTCTCTACCAGGCCTGCTTTCAACAGCAGAGCGCTCCACCTGCTTGATGGTAGTAGTTTCTTTAACTTTTATAGGCTCGAATAACTATTCTAAACTTTGCTCATCTGTGGCATCAGATGGAGCAAATGATTCCTCCTCCTTGAACGGATCCTTCACCTGCTTATCAGAATTTTGTATGTCAGTGTCAACTACTACTGGGGACTCTTTTCTTGGATGCAGAATAACAGATTCATCAAACACAACATTTCTGCTGATTACAGACTTTGGTGACTTGGGATCTAGAAGCCAAACTTTATATCCCTTGACACCAATAGGATTACCAAGAAAAATACCCTTTTTAGCTCTAGGCTCCAATTTTTCATCGTTAACATGGACATAAACAGGACATCCGAAAATTCTTATATCAGAATAATTAGCAGGTTTGCCAGACCATAACTCTTCAGGAGTTTTACAATCAATTGAAGCACAGGGGGAGTGATTCACCAAATAAGTAGCTGCTGAAGCTGCTTTTGCCCAGAAGGCTTGAGATAAGCTAGAATATGATAACATGCATCGAACTTTCTCCAACAAGGTTCTGTTCATCCGCTCGGCTACACCATTCTGTTGTGGTGTACCTGGAACTGTGAGATGTCTCGAAATGCCCATAATTTTACAAAACATGTCAAATTCTTCATTACAAAACTCCAAGCCGTTATCTGTTCAAAGATGCTTGATCTTCCTGCCAGTTTGATTCTCCACCAAAGCTTTCCACTGCTTGAAAATGGTAAAAACATCATTCTTGTGTTTCAAGAAATAAGTCCAGACCTTTCTCGAATAGTCATCAATAAAGGTAAGCATGTAGCGAGCTCCACCTTTAGAAGGAACATGTGCAGGGCCCCAAAGGTCTGAATGGATATAATCTAAAGTACCTTTTGTTTTGTGAACACCACCATTGAAACTGACTCGTTTATGTTTGCCGAAAATGCAGTGCTCACAAAACTCAAGCTTGGAAGTACTTTGGCTGCAAAGTAGACCCCTTTTACTAAGCATGGACAAGCCTTTTTCACTCATATGACTAAGCCTCATATACCATAATTTGGTAACGTCTGAATCTGACATGGAAGAGGAAACTGCAGCAACACCTATGGCTATTGATCCTTGTAGCACGTACAATCTTCCAACTTTTCTTGCTTTCATGCACCTTTCAAAACCTTTAAAACTCCACCTCCACCAGAAAATCTGCAATTGTTGTCGTCTAAAGCAGATAGTGAGATAAGGTTCTTCTTCATGTCTGGAACATACCGCACATCTGTTAGGGTTCTGACAACACCATCATGCATCTTAATTTTGATAGTACCAATTCCAACAACTTTACAATGATGATCGTTGCCCATCAACACAACTCCTCTATTTACTGGCTCATAAGAGGAGAACCAATCTCTGTGGAGACAAATATGGAATGAGCAAGCTGAATCCAAAATCCATCCTTGTCCAGATTTGGCACCATCGTCGGATACGGCATAGACTTCGCAGTCTAACTCATCTTCCACAACACTGGCTTCGGCGGGGCTATCGTCTTTATGACTCTTTTCTTTATTCTTTCGTTGGAGCTTGTAAACTTAATGTGCCCTTTCTTCTTACAGTAATTGCATGTCAAATTACTGTATCGAGATTTTGACTTTGATCTGGAACGATAACCATTACTGCTACTGGAATCTCGTGTATCAGATCTCCCTCGAACAATCAAACCTTCTGTTGAACTGGTTCTTTCACCGGAAAGCTCTTTATCAATATGATCTTTAGAATACAAACACTCTTTAACTTCCTCCACAGTTAAAGTGTTTTTGCTATAAATCAAAGTCTCTCGGAAATTCTTGAAATACGGAGTTAGAGACTGCAACAACATAAGAGCTTTATCTTCATCTTCATACTTAATATCCAAATTTTCTAGATCCAAAAGAATGGAACTGAAATCATCAAGATGTGACTTTAAGGATGTACCTTCTGCCATATGAAACATATGAAGACGATGCTTCACTACAAGCTTACTGGTGAGGTTTTTAGACACATAGAGACTCGAGTTTCTCCCATAAATCTTTGGCAGTCTTCACATTGATGACTTCACGAAGAACCTCCTTTGACAAGCATAACTGAATGACAGGTAGTGATTTTTCCTCAAAGTCTTGCTTTTTATCTTTTACCATCGTTTCAGACAATTCCTCCATCATCGCCTTGTATAATCCATTTTGCGTCAAAACTGCTTTCATCTTGACTTGCCATAAGGTAAAGCTAACAGAGTGATCAAATTTTTCGATATCAAATTTTGTTGTCGCCATAGTAAAATTCCAAAATAAATATTAATTGGCTCGGATACCAATTTGTTAGGGAAATAATCCCGACAGCGGAACGAAATATTTATTTGGAAGAATATAACGATAACAAAGTATTCCACTAATTTAATCGAGAAATAACAATACAAAAGAAATGAAGAAAAACTCTCAAAACCCAAAACCCAAATACATCCCAAACTTACTCTCATAAATATATACAAGATGTATATATAATTACTCTTACAAAATGGGATCTTAATGCCATAATCCCATGTCTAGTTATATGAAATTTTAGTCTCTATTTGAATAGTAATTATTATAATTCATATTAATAAAAAATTTCAACATTAATGTGAATTAACACATGTTAAAATTTTTCCCAACTATTCAAAAAATGACTAATCAACTTGTTCACGTTTAACAACTAATTAATTGTTGAAATTCAAAAACACATTTACGTATTTGAATGACAATATTTCCGATTAAACTATAAAATTTCATTTTTAAAGTACTTTGCGATTAGTTATATACGAAATCACCCAATCAGAAACGACAATCATCGTATGTAGACAGAAGCTGCAAATTCAAATAGTAATTGAAAGATGGGTTACACTCAATCTAAGATTAAGAAGAATGAGGGAAAAGCAGTCTATCGATGTCAAGATCGGAAGCAATTCATGAGTGAAGCTGTTACCTACCGGAACGCCTTAGCCGCTGCACACTCTGCCTACGCAATATGCTTGAAGAACACCGGCGCTGCTCTCAGTGACTACACTCAGGGCGAATTCTCTCACCACCCCTCATCTAATGAGGACGCCGCCGCAGCCGCCGTCGTCCAATCTGTTTCCGGCAGTTCTTCGTCGATTAAAATCCTTCCACCGCCCCCGCCCCCGCCCCCGCCCCCGCCCCTACCGAATTTCCACGCTCCGGCAGCACGCACGCCGGTGATTGAATCAAAGACGGAATCAAAGTCGGTTACGACGCCAGTGCCAATGCCGCCGGCAGTGGAGAAGAAGGGAATGAAGAACAGAGGTGGAGGAATTGAAAGAAGGCAATTTAAACCCGTTAGTTTGATGCAGTTATTTTCTGATCTCGACGATCATTTCTTGAAGGCTTCTGAGAGTGCTCGTGAGGTCTCCCAGATGTTGGTAGCTGAAAAATTGCATTATCACTCTAATTTTGCTGATAATCGCGGTATTCTTTCATTCTCTTCTTTGTCAGTGTGATTCAATTACCCTTTCTATTTTGGTAAATTTGATAGGAAAAAAAAAACTAGACTTATGTGCTTTTTTTTGTCAATCTGCATTATATATTGGCAGTGGAATAAAATCAGGATTGAGGTTTTTTTTTACTGTTTCTTGTTATGTGATATAGTCTGTAAATTAAATGGGAGATGATAGAAAATGGTATAGTGCTTGTTTTATATGTTACTATATTGGAAGTCATGATCTTTTGTGCTCGAGCTGGAAATTTTACTTCAAAGTTCAAATGGAATGTTCAACTTGCTGCGCATTCATTGAAGATTATGAAAATAATATACTGCTTATGGTCATTTTCCCACCTTTAGAGATTTTAAGTGAATTTGTTTATTTTGAGTAGTTTACTTTTCAATCTAAAACTGCTGATGATTATGTTGAAGGAAATCGAAAATATCAGATAGAGCAATCCGATAATCAGAAGAGATTAAATTGTAATTGGAAGTTGTAAAAATGTTCATTTTATATGTTCTTTTTTTAGTTTTCAATTAGAAAATTAAAAAGATTTTTTATTAGAAATTTCCCTTTTCTTTCTGGGAAAGAAGTTGATCAATGAATCTTTGTGGTGATTTCTTTGAATCTCCGTAGAGATTAAAATAACTTTACTATGCATGATGTAGGTCATATTGATCTTCCTAAAAGGGCGATGCGTGCTAGCACTTGGAATCTTTCAATTAAAAGAATGCCTATAATTTATGATGGTGAGGATAATTACGATATGGATGAGGATGAAACTCATGCTACGTTGTTGGATAAAATGTTAGCTTGGGAGAAAAAGCTCTATGATGAAATGAAGGTATGCATTCCTTCATATTCTTGCAGAACTTCCATAATAAAAACAACAGTTTCTTTGATTATGATGATGATTGTGTTTGCTTTTTTGTGGCTGATTTCATTAGCAATGTAGCTTGTGTATCATGCCTGATCATTGTTTGAATTATTTATCAGTATTTTTCACCGTAACAGTTTTCTTGTCCCTCCGGTAAGTATACATGCTTTTTGACTGAGCTTAAAAATCACCACAGGCAACTGTTTTCTATTGATTTACTAAGTTTTATATGCTCTGTTAGCTTATTAGCTATTACTTTTATGTTTGGTTGGAACTGGAGCCAAGATGCACAAGAATGCGCTGTTCTAAGGGTTACCTGTTTCATTTTGAAAAATTTAAATGTTATCTGTAAGTAGCGTTTAAATTCATTGTCAAAGTCGTCATATTCAGGTGACCGTAAGGAGACTTCTAATAGTTAAGCTTCATTTTCGTTTCATTTCTGTGTATTTTATTCCTTTTTAAACTTCTATTTTTCCTTGGCAGATTTTGAAGTAAATGACTTTATTGTATATGTTCTGATGCTTTTGGATAGGCAGGTGATACTATGAAACATGAGTATCAAAAGAAGTTTGCCTTGCTAAATGAGCAGATGACGCGGGGCAGTAATCCTGAATCACTGGAGCGACTAAAATCTGCTGTGAGCCGTTTGCAAGCAAGATACATTATAGATAAGGAATCAATGGATTTAACCGTGGCAGAGATAAACCGCTTACGTGATGAACAATTATATCCGAATTTTGTCCGGCTTGTAGATGGGTAAGTTGTACTTCCGTGTTTCCTAAGGTAACTAGGAAGAGATTCCCTACAAGGTCGAAGTCATGTATCATATATGACGTTTTTACATTTATTTTCAATTCTATTCCGCCAACAAAACGAGCTACTAGAAGACGATAGAAACTGTAAATATAATCTAAAACAACAATTACCAACTACAAAAAATGATAACCCAAATAATTGAAAACTAACTTGATTAATCCGCCTATCATACCTGACATTTGTTGTGCCTGCTAATCAGTTAGCTACGAAATTCGAAGATGCTACAGTTTGTTAAGTTTTTTTTTTTATGTTAGCATAGTATTGGTTTTGCTAATACACTCATTTGCTGTTTCCTTTCACTAGTAATGTTAAAGATCAGTGGCCAAGCCACGTAGGAGGATGTGGGATCCTTGGATTCCACATTTTCTTAAAAATTAGTATAAACTTATAGGTAAATTGTATCTGGATCCCATAAAAAATTATTATTAGTATTAAAGTTACTAATCTATCTTAGAAAAAAGATATTTTTTTAATTGAATGTCTACATAACTTCATAAATTTACCTGCAATACTATTATTATTTCTTTTACAGTTTTATTGTATAATAAAAATATTAATTATTGTTATTTACAAATTATTTTATGAATAATATGAAAGATTTTTTAAGGCTAAATGCATTTTTACCCCTAAACATGGCACTAAAATTCTATCGCCCACCTGAACTTTCAAAAGTTTTCTCAAACCCCCGAACTTGGTAAAATGCATCATTTTACCCATTGAGTGCCACTTGTCAGCTTTTGATCGGTAAGAAAAAAAACATCTTTGAAAAGTCAAACCAAACAGAATCTGACACGTGGCATAAGGGGCAAACTGATACACTTTTGCCAGGTTTAGGGGGCAAATTGATACACTTCTGCCAAAGTTCATGAGGCTGAGAGAAACTTTTGAAAGTTTAAGGGGTAATAGACTTTTTGTGCCAAGTTTAGGGAGGTGAAGATGTATTTGACCATTTTTAATATGATATATAAGGATATCATGGTAAAAATTTTCTAGATCAGCCACTGTTATTGATGAATCTGCTGCACAATAACAGAAATCAAGTTTGTTAAAATTGAAAAATCAGTGTTGTGAATTGCAGGATGGCAACGATGTGGGAAACCATGCATTACCATCAGTCAAAGATAGTATGTGCCCTTAAATCATTAGACAATGAAGAAGTTGTGAGAGGAGCTAGTGAGTGTCGTTGTGTTCGTACTACTCAGCTGTGTGAAGTTGTGAGTGATTGGCACACACAATTTTGTAGACTTCTAGACTATCAGAAGGAATACATAAGGGTCCTCAACAGGTGGTTAAAGCTAAATCTCGTCCCCTTTAAGAGCATTTCAAAAGAAAAGGTTTCTCCTCCTCCGCGAGTTCAGGATCCTCCAATTCGTGCTTTTCTCATAGCTTGGAATGATGGTCTGGAAAATTTCCCGGACGAGATTTCGAGAAGTGCAATGAGCAAATTCAGTGCAATGATGCAGAGCATTGTGCTTAATCAAGACGAAGAGATAAAGATGAGAGGAAAATGCGATGCCACGCAGAAGGAGTTGGAGCGCAAATGCATACAATACGAAGAATGGTGCATGAAAAACGGAGTGAATAAAGAAATAGATGCTGGTAACACTCTCAAGATTGCAATGGAAGAGAGAGAGTGTGTTGTGGTTTCGTTGAGACAGCAGCTGGCCGAGGACGAGGAAGAATGCCGGAAAATATGCAGACAAGTGAGGAAGAAATATTTGGCAGGACAGACTGATCTCTTTAGGGCAATGTCGGAAATGGCTCTAGCTTGTTCTGCCATGTACAGTGGTTTGAGATCCATAGCAGAAGACCAATATCCGAGTCCAAATACATGACATGTAAGGATTTGACTCTTTAATGTTATAACTATCAGAAGGAATACACGAGGGTCCTCCATTTCATACTTAATGGTGTAAGCGGAAGCTGTTAACTTTAAAGGTCTCAAGTTCGATGCACGTCTGAAACTGGTTGAGGACTTTTCTTTTAATCTAATATAAAACCAAATGAATCGATCTGAAAAAAAAAAAACTTAATGGTAAATAACAGGCAGTGGATGTTATGCCAACAACAAATAATTTGAATTGAATGAGTTTCTGACATAAGTTTAAGGGTATTTGTCTCAAAATTTTGGTAGCTCCAATTTTTATAAATATAGTTTACAGCTCCCTGATTATTACAAATATTTATTATTTCATTTTTTAACATAATATAAAAAGATCAGTTAATATCATATCACATTACTGATTCAATTTTTTTCAAAAAAAAATTATTATTGTTTATTCTAGTGCGATCATAGCTCAAAAGCTATTAAAATATCTTATAATTATCAACCTCTACTTTTATGATCGTGAACCTTGTAAACATACAAGACTAAATATACTAACAAATATATATTATATTAACAATTTTTATAGAAAAACATGTAAGGTTAGATGAAAGGATATTCCGGTTGGAAAACAGATACTGCCATTACTGAAAAAGGCGTTGATAAAGAAGTATGACGCCATAGCTGATCCCACTTTGGGGAATCAGTATGTCGAAGAAGAAATGGGCAGAATGATAGGTTGTGCTGCATCTTGCATTTACAAATCTGTCAGGTAAATACTTTGTATGTGTTACGGTATCAATTTAGTAACCCAAATTAAGAATTATTAATGCTATGTAATGCTTGATTAATGGGAATAGATAGTCGAAGCTCTGGCAGGAGAAATATCAATGGGGCTTATATGGCATAATAAAAATGACTGGCGTTATCTTCGTCCTCTAGAAGCAGATAGACCATTGGAGCAAATCTGGGATGAAGATGATAATTATTGACATAAAACCTAAATCAAAGTTTATGTACTCAATCTTTGTGGAAGCAATTCCAGGGTTGGAATTCCAGAGATGTAAGTATCAAACTGAGGCTGCCAAGCTCAATGAGCAGAAGAAACAGAGTAGTCTTGAATCAGTGGAAAAAGTTAAAGCTTTTGAATACCAACTGCAAGCCAGATACATTATAGACTTGCAATCAGCGGATACAATAGTTTCAGAGATTAACCATTTATATCCTAAACTTGTTCAACTTGTGGATGGGTAAGTTGCTTTAAGAAACTACCCTTAGAAAAAAAAAGAAAGTTGTTGAAGTTTACATGGATCATTTTCTGATGTTTTGTGTATAATGATATACATAAGAATTGAATGATTCAGAACATTCCATAAGGATTTGGTAATACTTTATGAGTCCTTGGCTAGACTATTCTTTTGTTACATTGCATTCTGCCTAACAACTAAAGTTGGATACTTTAGGATGTTATTTTCGTATATTTTTGGTTCATTTTAGCTGTCAGGCTCATTTAGCATTGTTTCTGTTTTCATGAAGTTTGTTGTGTTGACTACACATGTAGTCATTTGAACACTGCAGTCAAATGTGGAATGGGAAAATTGTTTCACCCATATATCTATCTATATGTTCTTTAAGGGAAATGACCTTTCTATGTTAAGAGTTGTCCACTTGAATAAACAGTCGACTTTTCTTGTCGTTGTGAACGTTCCTTCCTTTTCCTTTGTATTTGCTAATGTCCATCCTTTCGTTTTGAATAGTACTTCAAATCGTTTTTCTTTTCTAGTGTCGAGCTTTTTGTTGTGCTTATTTAATTCACTTCACATGATCCGTTGGGTTGTTTCTCTTGTATTGTTGCAAATACACACTATGAAAAGAAAGCAGCTACACTTTCTTGCGCAAAAAAGGAATAATCCGAGTTCTTATTGGAATCATATTCGTTTTAGCTAAATGTGCTATCCTGAATCACAGGATGGCAACAGTGTGGGAAATCATGAGATATCATCATGAAACTCAGTCGACGCATTAAAATCGTTAGACAATATCATGAGAAATTTGGAGTGATTGAAGAAATGGATGAAGAGAAAAACTCTGTTTTGATTTCATCGAGGCAACGGTTGGAAAAGGAACAAGAACAATGCAGGATGATTAGCAGAAAAGTGAGGGAGAAATCTTTGGCACACCTTAAACAATGCTTGCCTTAACTTTTTAGGGCAATGTCTGAATTTGCTCTCGCATGTTCAGTTGTGCATATTAATTTGAAATCCATAGCAGAAAAGGAATAGCCATGACAAAACGATTGTATAGTTTGATAAACCTGGAAAAAAAGATGACAACGCTTACATTTTTATGACTCACAATTTTATTGCTATAATATACAAAACCGCTAAATTGTGTTTGTGTTTGCTTCCTTTCATCAATTATACATTGCATGTTGTGGCAAATGGTTTCTTGCTTCAATTCCTCGCATGGAATGGTGTGGTCTGCTACCCAATTGCTGGATACTGGAATTTGATGTGCAAATGCAATCATGACTAACTGGTAATGAGCCTCGATATAGTGCCGAATTTATTTTGGTACAACCTTATGATTGAAGAACGTAATTTATAAGTCGATGCAGGAGATTCTTTTCAATTTATTTGCAGGTGTTTTGATTTAACTGAACTGAAATGGTATGCAGGTCCTATAAATATCTAACTGAAGTGGTTGGTGAATAAGTTGAAAATAGCAGAGCCTAATCCTAGAAGAAAAAATAAAATATTAGCATTTCTATGCCATCCATTTATATGAAGAAACGTAGCAGTACAATGCAGAAAAATAAAAAACGAAATTCATGAACTTCTTTTGTTTGGCAGAAATTCATGTTTTACTTATACAATAGAACAGACCGCGGCGTAAAGAGCGAGCATTGAGCTTGATATTGCGGTTTTAAAGACAATGACCAACTGAAAAATATATACAAATGAACTGCAAGTGTAGCTTTCAGTTACTCAATAGTCAATATACTTGATATGCCATACATAACACCCTGAAGAGCAAATCAGTTTTCTTGTTTGACTTTACGTTTAGATTTAATACTGCTGGTTCGGAAAGATTTATCTTCACTAACGTAGCTGCAAATATCAAATTCCGAGTCCTAACTTCTCCAAACAAATATCGAGCAACACGTGATTTAAAATTTAAACAATGTGAACAATAATTAAAATGAAGAATATTGATTATATCTCTTTTTGCAGCTCAGTTTGATTTTTTAAATCGCTCTTTTATTCATTTCCTTCTCTTTTTCCTTGAGTTATTTTGATGCTCACTCGTAACTGAAAGCTACGTATTGCACAAATTTTAATTTTAGTTTGATATTCTATCGCATAATTAACTAAGAAGCATAATTACATGGACGGAAGGATGTATTGGTCTGACCAAATATGTACAACTTTAAACAGAATAACTGCAGATGTAAAAAGGGCGATCCAGTGCACTTTGGCTCTCACTATTTGGGGTTTGGGGAGGATATGTTTATGTAATTCCACGTCCAAGTACAACGGTTTTCCATTTTGGAGAATTATGAGGAATGACGGACTTGACCATTTCACATATTCCAAATGAACATGTTAAATGGTCAAGTCCGCCATTCCTCATTTGTTATATCCTAAAATGAAAATTGATTCATTCCTGTATTGAATAAAAAGTAAAATTACTTTTTGAGAATCGAATAAAATAATATTACCTTTTACTTTCTTTTATTGTTTTTAGGTTTTCTTTTATTATTGTTTTTGTTAATTTAATAATAAAATATCATTTTTTCAAATGAATTTGATTTGGAGAATGGAGAAGATGATTGGAGAAAAAACACTCTATATCCTGCAAAATGAAGTTTGGGGAATGAAAAATGGAGGAAATGGTTGAACTTGTTCTCGAGAAATGGAGAATTCTTTAAAAATAGGGAAAGAAAATTAGGAATTGTCAAGTCCAACCATTCTCCATGTGATATATCCTTAAAACGGGGTTCCCCAAATATAAGAAACCATCTATTTACCATTTTGAGAAATTGAATAAAATAATATTACTTTTTGCTTTTTTTAGCTTTGCTATTCTTTTTGTTAGTTTAATAATAAAATATTATTATTTTAAAGATAATTTGATTTGAGGAATGAAAAAAAGGAAAGATAATCGGAGGAAAATGGCAAAGATGATCGGAAAAAAAAACTGCTCATTTTGCAAAATGGTGTTTGGGGAATGGAAAATGGGGAATATGGTTGGAGTTGCTCTTGCCTCCACTTTTTTTGTGAGAAAAAATGTAGATGTGATGCTCTAAATTATTTATTAAAATTTTTAGGTATTTCCAATTTGTTATTTTTTATGTGAGACAACTTTCTAAGCATTTGATAGAAAGAAACTGAACAAATACGTGACAACTTTCTAAGCATTTGATAGAAAGAAACTGAACAAATACGAGAGAAACTAAATAATGGATTAAAATTTGTTGTGTTTTTTTTCTTTTTACATGTGGATATTTTCTTCGTAAATGAAAAGATAAGATAAGATAAGAGAAATAAATCGAAATTTTTTTTGTCACAAATGGGAGACATGGTAAGGAATAAGTGAGAGTCCAAATTGAATGCCCGTTCAATTTGCAGTTAACTAAAGCTGATGCTTGTACAATATATTTAATGCGGCAATTACTTATTAGTAACCCCCTCTACTGCAATGTCAAATATTCAAAATGTCCTAACAAAACCAACTAATATGACATTTGTGATTTTTAACTATATTTCTATATAAAATTGTAAAATTCCATCGAAAAAAATATGCATTTTTCTTGATTTAGGAACATAAATGACATAAATACCCAGTGAAAAAGGCATGTGATTATGCCCAAAATCTAAGTCTAAAATAATTCCAACCATCTTCACTTTTTGACCTTTATATAAAAGCCAAAGCTTATAACTCTCATCATCAATCAGCTACAAAAATAAGCCCAAGATCTGTGTGTTTTCCAATCAAAATGAAATTGAGCAGCTGGTGCAACTCTGGCATGGTAATCAACCAAGAAATCGATTCGAAAAGCCCAAGGTATAATCGGATTGTGTCATTCAATGATTTGGAGTCATCAAGTGATTCTTTAACCAAGAATTATATACCAAGATGGAGATTGCTGTGTAGTATAATAAAGAGAGACAACAACAACAAGAAGTTATTACAGTGTAGTTCAAATAGAATGCAATTTTCTTATGATTATAGTTCCTATTCGAAGAATTTTGATCAGGATTTAATTTCTTCCGACCCTGATAATATGTCTTGTTCTTTTTCTGCTAGGTTTGCTGTTCCTTCTAGAATCTTTGACAACGTTGAATACATATAGATAGTTACAGGGTAGACTTTATTAAAAGTAAAGAAAATGGTTCATTTATGGAAAGAAAATTGTTTTGATTATGTGTTTTTGTTTATCATATTTGTGTGTGTACATACATACATACATACATATGCACAGGGTTGGAGTAGGCTTGCAATGGTATTACCCGAAAAATTTGGAATTGGCATATCTAGTCTTTAGTAGATGTAATAATTCGGCGACTGTGACACCGGGCTATTCCATCTCATTCTTTTTCTCTGTTATCTTTTCTTCAAAACACTATAAAGAGGAAAAATGATAACTCTTATCATGTGTTCTCTTTTTTTTATTTCTCAGATTTACACAAAACTATAACAAGACAAGAATAATAACTCATAAAATAAAGATAGATGACGATATGTAGATTAGTTAATGGCAAAAGCTTAAATTACAAGTGGGAATAATTAACGAATCAATAAATGCCCTTTTGCAACCTCAAGAAATGCTTTTTAAGTATTAAATAAGTCTAGCTAATAAACTAATTAGTCGTTGAAAGTGTGTATTGTTACATCATTATTATTTTATTTTATTTTTTATTTATTACTCTCCCTGCATCTACATTATTAAACCGAATCAGTAAAATCATTAAAATAATTTATTAATAGTTCATCTTTTCTGATTTTATATTAAAACTCTTTATACTCTTAATCACTTATATAATCTCTCTTTTTTAATAAAAGAATACATTAGAGAGAAAATGGTAAAAAATGAATTGATAATCTAAAAGGATAACAAAATGCTAAATTGATTGCTAAAAGTGGATAAAGAGAATACTTCTTGATTAAATTTCAACTTTATTTTTTTGGCGTTGTAGACTAATTTCGTGTTCTCAAGTGTTTGTAAAGGAATTTATGTTCAAAACCGAGAATATTTCCTAGAAATTGCTAGGTGGATGTTAATTAAAGAGAGTTTTGCACTTTGCAGCTTCGATTGTGATACTGCTACTGATCATAACAAGTATAAACAATTATATTGATTGACTGGTCCAAAAATTGCATGAGCATGTGAGTGGGGTATTAACTGTATTGCGATATTAAGTAACTACAAATACATATGCACAACACAACCTGATCTACCTAAAAAGATCACACTGTTGGCCCATATGAATTTGGCTTGGCAGATTCATTGCCTAAGCAACTTTGCTGGCCCATTAACCACGTTTCTTTTGCAACCCAAAAGCCCTACCCTTTATTAACCTAACTGTATAAGTCCCTTCTCCTCTGTGTTCAGTAAACTTCTCCCTTTTTTTTCTCATCTAAAATCCCTTTCTCTCTTTCTCTTCTGTTTTCTTTTCTTCTTCGGTGCCATGTGCTCGATTCAGTCTTCAAGCTTTCTTGGCTCTTGTGAAGGTGGATATGCGATTAGGTGATTTCGGTGAGGATTAAAGGAGAAGAGGGGCTTGGTTTTGGTAATGTTTTCTGTTTCTTTGAGGCTTTGTAAGGTTGCGAGTTTGGCTGAGTTCTTGGTGATTTGTATTTCGATTCTTTGTTGTTGCTTAAGCTTTCAGTAGTGATTGGTTTACTGGTTAGCTTGTTG
>CATIWQ010086681.1:0-14435 GCA_949673415.1 Euphorbia schlechtendalii | reverse complement strand
TTAAAGGATATCCTAGTCGAAATCCTAACCTAAGCCCACACGAGGCAAACTCACTACCTTACCAAATCGCCAAGGGTATACGCCTCATACCCGAATCATTCACCCACACTAGGCAATAATTCACGTATCACCACATACCCTTAAATAACGATGACCACACAGGTATCTGAAACTCTGCCCTAATTAGGCAAAATAACCAAATCATTCTTTAGATAGCCACATACGGGCACGTCACAATTTGACCTCCTCATTCCATGAGACCTAGTCATTGGGTGAAACCTCAAACCATTGACCTATTACCACATAGGTAACTTAGTCAGCTCACTTACAACACATCTCAAATCCAACCCCCGTTGTTGGATTTTCTTCCCCACATGTTTTCACTTTTACCTATCGACTAACATGTTTGTTTCAAATGGATTTACATACATGTTATTTCACATCATGGCATGCTAACCCCTTGTGAATGCAGCCATAACATTAAACATCTCACGCATTTCTCACATCACGAGTCATGTCATGAATCGTACATGCACAGTCTGATCTTCTGCCTATATATCTTAGTTTGGAGAAGGCCTACTCATCGCCTGGTACGCGTTTCCCCAATTGTGGCCAATCTAAAGGGGGTTCCGTACACTGACTCAAGTGAGGACTCGGGTTCAGACTCAAATTCAGTTCAACACATTGCTATGGCCAATCCACGAGAAGAAGGAGGAAGAGAGGATCGCCCCGTCCTTTTGGGACAAAGTTCTCAGCAATCCCCGGTGAGCGCCGAGATTGCAGCTGCCATAAACGCCTTTACCAACAGCGAACAGCTAGCTACGCTCATTCGCCAACACGTTGGGAGGACCCAGAATGCAGTGTCTAGCCTAGAGGTCACCCCTAACAATGTCAATCCAATGAGGGGACCTCCCACCTCACACATGGTGCCCCCAACTACCTTTTATCAGTTTGGGGTAGGACAAAGTCAGATGAACCAAAGTTAATTCTTCCCTGAACAAACTATCCAGCCCGCATTCGCATCGGGGCCTTTCTACCAAGGAATGACCCAACAGCCTATTCCTAACTGGAGTATGTCAGTCGCCTCACAATTCCAAGCACCTCAACTGCCCCACTTCACAGCATATCCCTAGGGGTAGTATGGCTCTTATCCAAGTACAGGAGATGCCATCCTTCAACAACCAGGAATGGCGGAACTATGGCAACAGTTCTTGGCCATTCACGGTGGCCACCTAAGGAATTACCCTACACAACCAATAGTCAGGGATGAAGAAAAATTGCCCCCTAACTTCGCAATGCCGCAGTTTGAGAAGTGCGTAGGATTTGGTGACCCGCACGCTCACTTGACGCATTATCAGACCATGAGGAGAGTATTGAGGGTCAGTGATCGAATGATGGCTAAACTCTTCATCGTCACCTTAGGCCACCCGGTCAACGAATGGTACAGCCACCTTCCGCTAAACATAGCTACTTATTGGAATAACCTTGCTCAAGCTATGCTAGGGCATTATGGTTTCACCTCACAGATGGAAACCACAATGCAACATTTGGAGGCCATAAGGTAGAGGCAGGGTGAGAACTTCAAATCCTACCATACGCGTTGGATGGCTACCCAAGTCAGGCTACAGACTCGTTTGACCCTACCGGAGATGATAACAAAGCTGCTAGACGGTGCACTACCACCATACACGAATAAATTCAAATCTGACAGCTTCTCTAGCTATCAAGAAGTGTTTGAGAAGGCAGAGCGGATGGAGCACTTCGAATCCATGGATACATATGGGAGGCACTAACTCGTGATAGATGATTATGTAATAAATTAGCTTTAAGCTACTTTAACCACGCGGCTTTTTGAATAAATTGAACTTTGTTTACTTACTCGATATTTTATCAATAACATCACGCATTCTCATAAACATATTCATAATGTTTTTAGCACATGTGACACATCATTTCATAAAATTAATTTGGGTTTAAATGGATTCCCCACAACAAATTCAAATGATTTGACTCTTGAGAGAAAGGGAGAGATAAATAAACTTACTTAGACAATGCGTGATAGCAATTGCCTCATCATACAAGGATGAAAGATCAATGGAAAGATCTCCAAGGATGAAACACCCACTGACTCAATTAGGAGGATGAAGTATGCAAAGATCAAAGCCTCATCATACAATCAATGGAAAGATCTCCAAGCATGAAACGTTCACTGACTCAACTAAGAGAACGAAGCGTGCAAAGATCAAAAGGATCGGAGCTAGAATAAGGATAAAATGTTGACCATTCACAAGACCAAACATCACAAGGAAGGAGATAAATCGGTGAACACGTCAACAACTTCATCACAACCATTCACAAGACCAAACAACCGGTGCAACATCACATAGAAGGAGTCAGATCGTTGAACACAACTCCACCATCACCATTCATGAGATCGAACAACCTGTGCAATGTCACAAAGAAGGAAACAGATTGTTGAACACGTCAATCACCACAATTTATGGAACAATCAAGCAAAGGATCATACAAAGGTCAATACTAAAGATAAAAAGAAGCCAGATTGTTAAACACGTCTATAACTCCTTCGCATGATACGTTATTATTTACAATCATCGCACCATCAGAGGAAACGCCAATGATCAAGACTCATTATCGCATACGCCTCAAGCCAGCAAAGCGGCGTGAGCACCAACCAATTGACCATAAATGCTGAACAAGATAACAACTGAAGTCATGGACATGGATGGCAACTAATCTACCAAATCAACTAAGTCTTACACAATTGCTATCGCGCACAGGTGAAACAAATAAATCTCTAAAAAGCTGTACGAACAAAAAAAAAAGAATAAATTCGTAATCAGCCTGTCAATTAACACTCGGTTTGTTGAGCAAAAATTAGGGCTTCTTTTCAAACCAAAAACAGAATAGTCCGCTGAGTTGAAAACCCGAAAAGGGCGGCTCAGGCAAAACATAGGACATTGAGAGAACATCATTGGTTAGAAAACCTGAAAAGGCTAATTGATGGCAGGAGTCAAATCATTTGAAACATTTATACCCTTGTTAAGCTCATCAAATGAATTGCCATTTTTGCTAAATCTTTATGCATATGTTTATCTTGATTGCTTGCATGCCAATGGTAGAATGTCGCAAGCAAAAAAAACAACAAAAAAAATAATAAATAAAGAAAAATAAGTCTGCTGGATTGAAAACCTGAAAGGGCGGTCCAGGCAAAAATTAAGACGAGGTTCGATAGATTGAAAACCCGCAAGGGCAATCTATGCAGAAATTAGAACCGATATCAAATTCATCATCTCTCCCTCGAAACGGTACGAGACATCATATACCTTCAACACTTCAGGAAAATGACTTCCAAGTGATCATCATCGACACAAAGCGGGATCAACAATTCATCCGGACTTTCCTAAAATCAGATCCAAGCTATGAACTAGAATCTGATTCAACGAACCCACAGTCGTCTCTTTGAGGGAGTCGTCCATGGAATCCGTAACAAGACAAGTCATAGGGGCAACCATGCACCAGCACAAGAGAAGGAAGCCCACGACACCTACAACAAATGAACATACATCATATGATAAATATTGTTCATGCATAAAAACATGCATACATACATTACATCATGGCATTTTTAGGTAAAGACGATGCCGAACTAGGGCAACACTATCCCGATAAACAAGAGCCTCCACCTCCACATGAGAAACCTACAAATACGATGACGACCCATTCAAGCCTAAAGATAACATTGCCATAAAAGTCTCCTAGACAATAGAGCGGTCTTCGGGACACCCTCGAATTTCCATTAAACTTATTTATTTATCATGTTGTAATTTTGATTAAAGGGGTAAAAATTTTTGCTTCGCATAAACCCAATCAAATAATTAAAACATTCACCATCAAATGTATTAACATTACCTTTTTCTCTGATTTGTTACAGGAAGCAGGTCAAAACACAACCGAAGAAGGAAACAATTATCTCAATGGCTGAAAAATGAAACAGTCTCAACCGAATAATGAAATGGTTGCCAACCACAACAGGGACGTCGATGAAAGAAACGGTCGACCCGCCCACAAGGGGCATCGAAGACCTAAGGGATTTTGAAGAAGGAGATGGACAACCCTATGAAGACACAGCGCCAGAAAGGAAGGCCTATGTTATCGCCAATAGAGAATAGGAAATCACCGGTCAGGTATTCTCTCAGTCCCTTCGCTCTTGTCATGTGATAATACTGGTTATGCAACAAGCAATTATCACACGAGGAGCAGCTATGAGCACACGATTTTGTACCAGCTCGCGCGTTCAATGATGATGACTTTTTGGGAAATTTATCTTCGAATCACACAATTTTCGATTGTCCTGGTGCATCCGAATGGGAATCCTCCTCGTCTCTAAATTCAAAAAGAACATTCCCAAAGAAATTATTTAATTAATTAATAATTAAAAAATAAAAAATAATATAAAATACAAAAAATACGTAAAACATGATGGAAAACCATATCCGGGGATCCACATCGCCAGAATCCGGTGAGTCCTCGGAGCCGCGAAAGAAATCTCTAGCGATGGTCCTAAAAGACCCTCGCCAGAGACTTTGGCGAGGGTCCCGAAGGACCCTCGCCAGAGAGTCTGGCAAGGGTCCCAAGGGACCCTCGCCACAGACTCTGGCGAGGGTCACGAGGGTCCCGAAGGACCCTCGCCACAGACCCTGGCGAGGCCGAGTCTCGCCAAACTTTGGCGAGGCAAGGCCTCGCCAGAGACTGTGGCGAGGCCGAGCCTCCCCAAACTTTGGTGAGGCTCCCTCGCCAAAGAGCTTGGCGAGGCTCCCTTGCCAAGCTTTGGCGAGGCACGCGGCCTCGCCAAAGCCAGCGCAACGGGCCTCGTAGCAGTTTTTTTTCGGCGAGACCCCTTGCTAGAAAAATCTTACCTTTTTTGGATTTTTCGGGATTTTCCTATAAATAGTAGGATCATTTTCGATAATCAGGGGCCAGAAAAATTCAGAGAGAAAAATCTTCTCTTTCAGATACAAAAATAAAGACAATATTTCTTACTTTCTTCTAACTTTTTCTCAGATCAAGAACACTTTTGAATCCCAAATCTCTTCATCTTAAAATCAAATTTCTTCTAAAATTCACAGATATTCTCGGGCCTAAAATAAATTTAGAACCCGAGTCCGATTATCTTTTGGATAAATAAACATATTATTTTCCAACATAACCATTATTTTCATATTAAATCAAAATAACTACAAAAATGAACATGGAACGCTCCCGGGGATCGAACGGACACGCCGAAGTGGATTCACGCCTAAAGGGTAAAGCCTCTAACTTCCTAGAGCTGCAAATTCCATGTTCATCTTCTTTTCTTTTTTTTTAATTTTTTATTTTTGGCCTAGGAATTATTTTTAACTCTTGTTATTGTAAATAATGTTGTAATTCTCCTTCTTTTATTTCTTTTTAGTTTTTGTATTAGAATACCCCCACGAAGGGAATAAAATATATTCCCAGATAACAGACCTCACCACATACCATGCGGTCATTTTCACTAATAAAATTGGCCAACATATGTGTAAATAAAAATGAACTATTTTTATTTAAATTGACAACTTTAAAATCTTCTATGTTTTAATTAGGCCACGCGGGTCTCGCTAAATCAAATCGATCATACGTGATATCCCATGTGCTAACCCTTGTGGATGCAGGCTAGATGTATATTAGGATTTTATTTTTCCTTCGGGTATTGCACATATTTTTACGGAAAATGTAATTAACAGGTTAGCGGGCGGTTGCATCCCTCGATTTTTGAAGCCTTGTAGTTTCCATTTTTTGCTTTTTACTTTCCGCATTTACTTACTGTTTTGTGGATGGTTTATTTTTCTGCTTCGTGAATGATTTATTATTACGCAATACATGAATCATGCATTTTAACCTCAAAAATGACCTAAGTGCGAATATGCACAATTAAAAGAAAACAGTTTTCTATAGATGTAAGATATTGTGGTCACTTAAGAAATAAGCAACTTATCCCAGACCCGAATCTCTGTGTCTTGGTGGGCCGTCCCCCGGACGTTAAGCCTCACAGGACTCTAATTCCTGGAAAGAGCTAATCCAGGTGGCGACTCCACACTAAGAGACGGTTGATTCGGGTTCGAACCAATCTTAAACATTTTTCACCTTTTTCTCTTTCCTCTTTTTTTTCCCGGGTCCCCGACCCGGTGCTTTTCTTTTTTCAAACACCCCCGTGGACCGCGCCTCTCATCCCATGCGCTCTCGGTCCACCGCTCCGTGTCGCCCACTCACACCAATGCTGTGGTTGATGTCCTTAGTAGTTGTCACCTCTTTGGTGAGGTCTTCAATCTTGCGATTGTTAAACCTCTTTATTTTGGCTTGTTCCTTTCTGAGTTCATGAATCTGTGTCACTTGAGTAGCCATGTTGGTACTCAAGAGACTCAACTGCTCAGTAGCAGCATCTACACTATCCTTTATCTTTCCTACGATAGAGTTTGCTAACACAGTAGACGTGGGGATAGATGCAGTAACTACCCCCAAGCTGGGCTGCAGACTCCATTAACCCGTTCAGAATCAAAGCCATCTTATCAACTAAGCTTTTGGCACTCTCTTTTGCCAAGTGATTTCGAATAATCAACAGGCTACCCTGGATTTTCTCAAACTCCTCAAAGTAAAGAGAATAACTAGGCACACTTGTGTGCTGTTCGAATTCCAGCAATTTTCCCATGGGCTTAGAAGATAAGTCTGTCGATTCTTGAGTCAGTAGCATTTTGCTTACTGCTCCATCTAACTCAGCATCAGTCTTGAGCGCTGGAAATTACTTTCTAGCTAACTCACGGATTTGAGTGAGAAAAGATTTATTAGCCATTTTTGGCTTTCTACTAGATTCAGGTGCCTCATGGGTTGTAAAATTTACCTTAGTAGCCTGATCACTTGCATTTCCCTACTAAGCGTAGTTCTCAGTATTCGAAACTTCCCTAACCAGATGGGTTAAGGGGGTAGTGGATGGGTTTGAAGAAGTGGTAGGTGTATTTACAGAAGAAGGAATTAGTTTGAGAGGAAAGGAAGGTACAATGGAATGAGAATGAAATTGTTGGGACTGTATAGGAGATGAGGTTGGATTAGTATGTACTGGAGAGGGAAAGGGACCCTGATTGTCAGAGGGTGAAGAGATATGGATCATAGGTGATTTCTTAGATGAGGAGGTGGAAGTATAAGAAGAAGAAGAAATTTTCTATATATCAGGATCTATAGGAGTAGAACCTGAGGGGTTGACAGAATTTAAGGGTGAAGGATTTACAAAAGAAGGAGAAGGGGTAGGAATTTTATTTACCTCTAGGTTAGCCATTTGATCCAAGGATGGATCAGCCTAAGGTTGCTCATGCTGAGGAGCGGATTCCTCAACAGGAGTGAAACTGGGTGTGGGGATGCTAGGTTCCTGAGGATCAGATTCCTCAGTAATGGGATTGATGGAGTCCCCAGCACCTTCCTTGCATCTCACCACCTACACATTTCTGGGAAGTGGCCTTGTGGTGGAGGAGCGCTTACATTGAGTTCATCTTGGCAAATAATCCTTCCAAGTTCTCAACTGCATCGGACACATCCTGATCCTCTATCTTATATTTCTTGGTCTCGTCCTACACCTCAGTAGAGTCTGAGACTACCAATTTGTGCTTTCTTTAGCTCAAGGATTCACTGGCATCCACTTGATCCTCTTTCTCCTTAGTTAGCTCAGCTTCCATTTTTACCTCCGCTTCTCTTTGAACGTGGGTTTTTGCAATCATTCTCCTTCGCTGGTGCTGAGCAAGAGCTTCATTGGACTTGGCTAGGCTCTACCCCTTGGACTTAGAGGAAGTGGCCTTCTGAGCTGTGGAGGAGGTGGTAGAGATTTTCTCAAAGATGGTGGAGATAGGAGCATTATCATCTTCGAATTCCGCCATAAAAGGATCTTCCTCCTCCTTGCTAACATCCACAGGTACTACTATCAATATGCACTTCTACTTTCACTTTTGTTGTGCCTTGGCATACCTAGCATGGACCTGATTGTAGGTCAACTTGTTGAAGTGATACATTTCCAGCTTCTTCTTCACTAGCAGAATTGATCACCCGGACTCCCCAAAAAACTCGCCCTAGTCGACTTTCACTGCCCTCATTATCTCAAATATGAGGTAACCATAGTGATAGACAGTAGTCACTTTGGTCAGGTGATGAAGTATTAGCACTGGCCAATAAAGTTTCTTACCCTTTACCATATGGTAGACCACACACCTTTTGAAATAGGTGCAGCTAGTCAATGAGCCAATCTTTGGCAACAACAGCTTAGCTATCAGCTCATGACACATCCTAGCTTCCCAAGACATCCCGTTGGTAGTAATCTCCCCAGACATATAATTTACGAGGAATTTAACAATCTTCAGGAACAAGAATAGTATCTTCATCATCAGACTACCGGAGTTGAGTGCCTGAATTGGGCATGTTCAGAATGCTCCCAATGAACCTGGTACAAATTTGCATTATCTTGCCTGCACACTCCATCAACAAGATATCATTGAAGCCTTCAATAGTGTATAGATGAGTGTAGAAGGCTCTCATGAGTCCTGTTACTGCTGGACCCTCCATCTTTAGAAAAGCACTGCGTAGCTGTTGCTTGATGACTCTGTGCATCGTCTTGTTTAGTAGCAAACCTTCATAATCAACCTCATAGACTAGACCAAAGTCTAGGTTATCTTCCCAAGTGATTTTAGCGATACAGATTCTGGCTTTTAAAGTAATCTTCTTTGGTTTTCCTTGATTATCCACCACAATCTTCATCATGATGGTGTTCTTGAGTCTGTAAGTGGTCTCAATTCTCGCCATTTGAGATGGAAGTTAGAGAAAATGAGAGAATTTGAGGGAATGAGAATTAGTGTTTGAATGCTCTAAAGGTTTTGAAATCGCCAAAGCAAGTAATCTTCCTTCTCTCAACTGATCATCTTATATAGGCAGAAACCCATTTTTAGGGGGTATGTATCATAATCTTAGCTTAAGATGGATAATTAATGATGAGATTAACATCTAATGAATCACCTCAGTAAAACTGTGAGTTTAGACAACGACTGTTCCAATTCTATTTCGCGTCATTTGAAAATGTAGAAATTTGAAATTTAACCGCGAATAGTAACTCACAAAGTTACTTAGAAAATTTAACGGCATTGTCCACATGTCCTCACATACTTGATTTCCAATACTTTGCCAAAATTCTAATAATTTCTATCTTCTTCATCATTGAGGATTTCCCATACCAATCAATTGCCTTAGTGTACTGACTTGTTCCTTTGGTAAAGGCTTAGTGAAAATGTCAGCATGCTGTTTATCTGATGGAACAAATTCTAGCTTGACATCTCCTCTTAGTACATGATCTTTGATGAAGTGATGCCCAATGTTGACGTGCTTCATTCTCCCATGCTAGACTGGATTTTTAGATAAATCAATTGCACTCTTATTGTTGCACATGACCTCCAGATAATTTGACTTAATTCCATAATCTTCCAGTTGATGTTTTATCCAAAGGAATTGAGCTACACAACTTCCTGCTACCATGTACTCAGCTTCAGCTGTACTCAGTGTAACTAAAGTTTGCTTCTTGTTGTACCAAGAGACAAGACATTCTCCAAGGAAGTGGCATCCTCCTGTTGTACTTTTCCTATCCAGCTTATTCCTTCCATAGTCTGCATCTGTAAATCCCCTAGGAGTGAAATCTGAACTATGGGATACCATAGACCTGCTTCAATTGACCCTTGCAAGTACCTAAGAATCCTCTTCACAGCTGCTAGATGAGATTCTCTAGGATCAGCTTGGTAGAGAGCACAGTAGCATACAACATACTGTATGTCGTGTCTGCTGGCGATTAGGTAAAGATGAGAACCAATTATTCCTCTGTAGAGTTTGCTGTCTACTAAATTTCCAACCTCATCTTTACTTAAAATTGTATCAGTGGCCATGGGAGTGGATGTGGACTTTGAGTTTACCATGTCAAATTTCTTCAGAACTTCTTTTGCGTATTTAGACTAGCTGATGAAAATACCATCTTCTGTTTGTTTGATTTGAAGACCTAAAAAGAAGTTCAATTCTCCCATCATAGACATTTCGAACTCACTTTTCATATACTTTCTGAATTCCTTGCACATCGTTTCATCAATTGCTCCAAATATAATATCATCAACACATATCTGGACTAGCAACACATCTTCTTTTCTTCTCCTGATAAATAGAGTCATATCTGCTTTTCCTCTTTCATAGCCTTCGTTGATTAAGAAATTAGTCAGCCTCTTGGGGCCTACTTCAATTCGTAGAGGGCTTTCTTCAGTTTGAAAACATGCTTTGGATTTTTCGCATCTTCAAATCTTGGAGGCTAGTGAACATATACTTTTTCTTGAATGAATCCATTTAAGAAAGTGCTTTTAACATCCATTTGAAATAGTTTGAAATTCATATGGGATGCAAAGGCACAAAGGATTCAAATGGCTTCAAGTCTGGCTACTAGTGCATAGGTTTCATCATAGTCAATGCCTTCCTGCTGATTGTAGCCTTGAGCGATAAGTCTATCCTTATTTCTGATAATAGTGCCATCTTCATCAACTTATTTTTTAAGACCCAGTTGATGCCAATTATTGATTTTCCTTTAGGCTTAGGAACTAGATCCCAGACATCATTACGTTTAAACTGATCTAGTTCCTCTTACATTGCAATCATCTAATATTCATCACCTTCTACATCTTCAAACTTCTTGGGTTCGATCAATGATATAAATGTTGGATGACTCATCATATTTCTTAGCTATCCTCTTATCATTACTAGATTGTAAACATCATCGACTATGTTGTTAAGCGAATGGTTGCGATGGGCTCTAATCTCTCTTGGAAGACTCAGATCAGCTGCTAGAGGATCGACAATTGGATGGTGAGGTGGAGGTTGATCTTCGCCATCGTTAAAGTTGATTGAGAGATCTTCATCTTCATCCTTGGTTTCCTCAACTGGGGGATCCTGAGCTGAGTTGGGTAGCTCAGCTTGTGGTGTACTGAGTTAATTTGAGAACTGAGTGGCTCCCTCGTCTTCTTCGTTTGGATGTCTTTCTGCATTGTTAGTTTCATCAAAATCTACATGCATAGACTCCTCTAAAAGGCCAGTTCGCTTGATATATATTCTATATGCCCTACTATTAGTTGAGTATCCTAAAAAGATACCTTTATCAGACTTAGGATCAAACTTTCCTAATTCCTCTTTGGTGTTAAGAATAAAACATCTACAGCCAAAGGATTTGAGATAACCAATCTTGGGCTTGCGCCCTCGCCAAAGCTCATAGGGAGTTTTCTCAAGAGTTGGGTGAATTAAAACCCGATTCAAGATATAACATGCTGTGTTAACAGCTTCTCCCTAAAAGTATTTTGGTAGATTGTTATCACTCAGCATAGATCGAGCCATTTCAACTATGGTCCTATTCGTCCTTTCTACAACCCCATTTTGTTGAGGAGTATAAGGAGAAGAGAAGTTGTGCTCAATACCATGCGCTAAACAGAATTCTTTGAAATGGGAATTCTCGAATTCACGTCCATGATCACTTCGAATTCTAAGGATTTTAGCTCCTAGTTCATTCATTATCCAATTACTGAGCTTGATAAAAGATTCATAAGTCTCATCTTTGCTACTTAGTAAGACCACCCATGTGAATCTCGTGAAGTCATCTTCAACTACTAGAGTGAATCTCTTACCACCCAAACTCATTAGCTGAATTGGACCGAAGAGGTCTAGGTGTAGCAACTCCAACGGTCACTTAGTTACTACGTGATTTACTGATCTAAAAGATTTCTTAACTTGCTTACCAAGCTGACAAGTAGAGCAGAGTTTGTCCTTTTCAAAACTAATGCTGGGTAACCCCACAACTAATTGCTTTTTGGCCAGTTTGGATAGAATGTTCATATTGATATGACCCAACCTTCTATGCCATAGCCATGCATTATCCTCCTTAGAAACGAGACATACATTAGTGGAACCAGGGGATAAATCAACCATATAAACATTATTGGTTCTAGGAACAAAGAGTATGGTTGAGTTAGTCTTACTATCAATTACTGAGCATCTTGTTTAGTCGAAAATAACCTTCCTACCTTTGTCGTAGAGCTAGGCTACATTGAGCAAGTTGAACTTCAGTCCTTTGACTAGAGACACCTCTTCGATTGAGGGAGAGAAGCCAACAATGCCGCAACTTACAATCTTGCCTGTCTGGTTGTCTCCAAAACTAACACTTCCATTTCTCTTACGTTCTAATGAGATGAATTGGCTTTTATCTCCCATTATATGCCTTGAGCATCCGCTATCCAAATACCACATTCGAGAGTCATCAGCAGTTCTAAGGCTCACCTACAAAATAGTTACGTTTTCTTAGGTACCCATGCTTTAGAGCTGGGTCCTCTTTTGTAGCGATGCTTAGGCTTGACTAGTCATACTTATCATAATAACCATTTTTATGACTACAGAGAACTATTCCATGTCCAGGTTTCCCACAAAAACCACCAACTATTTTTGGTTTGGGCTGGCTCGCTTTCTTCTATTTAGAGGAATTCTTCCTCTTAGAATTGCTAGTTTGGTTACTCTGAGTTTGACTATTGGCTGGAGGAGGAACCCCTTTCTTCTTTAAAGCCATTATCTCAACAATCAAATCATCTAATTGCTTAATGAGCTTGCTGATAGCACATTCTTGATACTCAGCTTTTTCTTAAAGAAAATGGATATCAAGCGATAAGTAAGAATTAGTATCTTCTAGATCGTCACTTCTCCTCACTATCTCTTTGATGTTCTTCATTGATTTATTAGTTAGTTTCATAACATCAAAGAGAGCCTGAGCGAATTCTTTAATGGACAAAGGAAGTTTAGAATGTAACTTAACTTGAGGAGCTTTTCCTTTATCATGCGCAGCGCCAGAATTGACAATGGAATGATCTCTACCGGAGGTAGATGCTGACCGTTCACCATGATTCTCAATGGCCATCAAGCAGAGGTTGGCCGAGTTAGTAGCTTCTTCATCAGATGATGAAGATTCTTCTAAATTGCTCCATGTGGTAGCAAGTGCCTCATTTTTCTTGGAGAACCACTTCTTGAACCTATCCTTCTTCACCTTTGGACAACTCGACTGGATGTGACCTTTCTCTCCACAACCAAAGCATTTGACATCTTTGCTGGGCTTCTTCTTCGGTCCTTCCTTAGCTCCTCGCCGGTGCTGAGTTGACTTGGTTTTAGCGGGAAACTTCTTCTTGCTATTGAATTTCCCATCCTTCTTAATGAAGCGTTTGAAATGCCTAGTCAGAAGGGCCATTTGCTCATCAGAGTCGTAGCTAGTGGACTCATCTAATGAATCTGCTTTAAGGATAATGGCTTTGCCCTCCTTGCCCCGATTCCCCTTGGAGTCATCTGAGTATTTCCTTAGAGACATCTCATGAGTTAGCATGGTTCCTATCAGCTCATTATAGCTGTAGGTCTTAAGATCAGGAGCCTCCTCGATAGCTCTCTTCTTGGAATCCCACTCTACTATAAGAGTATGGAGAATCTTCTTGACGAGCTCCTCCTTGCTGAACTCCTTTCCAAGCCTCTTCAGTTCATTAACAATGCTAATGAACCTGGTATTCATGCATTGAATACCCTCTCTGGCACCCATCGAGAACATCTCATACTCTCTCACCATGAGATTGATCTTTGATTCCTTGACCTTATCGGTCCCCTCATAGGTAATCTCCAATTTCTTTCAAATTTCCAGTGCATTTCCACATCCTGAGACCTTGTTGAACTTAGTAAGATCTAACATATAGTGTAAGTAGTTAATCGCTGTGGCATTCTCTTTGAGAAGCCTTAGGTCAGTGTTGATAAGTGTATAATTACACTTATTATCACATTAATTTTATACAATAAACATTGTAATTTTAGTCATTTTTATACTTCATATAAAAGATTTCACGTGGTATGTAGTTGTTTTTTATGCAAATACAGATACTAGGTAAATCTTGGGAGTAAAATAAGCTAAAGTGGAATTCTATGAAAAAAGAATGAAAAAGGTGCAAAAAGATGTGTGGAACTTGAAGATTTGGCTTAGGATCGAAGCTGTCGAAGATCAGTGAAGTTACAAGAAGAATTCTAAGTAAAACTCAATTCAAAGTCGTGACAATCATTCACGGTCATGACTTGTTTACTTCAAAAATAGAAGATTGCCAATCAAAGATTCACGGTCGTGACATGTGTATCGCGGTCGCGACATGGACAGTTTTCTGGTATTATCTTTTTAACTAACAACCGCCAGATAAGCATGATCAACCGCCATCAACTACCAACGAACAGACACCTATCAGGAGTCAACCAATCATGAAAAGGTGCTTATCCATTGTGGATTATAT
>CATIWQ010086654.1:0-12491 GCA_949673415.1 Euphorbia schlechtendalii | reverse complement strand
TATTAAGTTATTATGTTATTATTAATTTGTTATTAAGTTACTGTTGTTATTTTATTAATTCTTGTTGTCCTATTTATAATATTTCAGCAACTATTGTTGTCTAAGTCTTGATATAATTATGATTGTGCTTGCAGTGATAATGGCATCCAGTAGCGGTAACAATCAAAATGTTGCTGGTTCTAGCTCTCCAACTGTTGCTGCTGCTGGTGGAGGTATTAAAGATCCCGGGTGGAAGTATGTTAGTGAAAAAAAATTAATTTAATTTTTTTTAGTTCATGCATCGAGTTTGCGCTTTTTGTGCGCCTTCGCCTCGCGCCTAGGCAACAGGACCCCTTGTCGCCTTGAATGCGCTTAGCGCCTTGACTACTATGGTAATATCAAACAAGATGCATCTAACTTGATAAGAACTTCTTGTGAGGTTGATATAGCAACCGTTGATTTCATTGTCTTGTTTACCAATAACTCTTTTTCTTAGTAAGTTATGCTTTCGCATTTCATAGATATTTTTTGGTATTTAGATTTTCTTTGGCTGAATTCAAGCATAACTAAATTGTTTTCACATATTATTTATTGCCATATGTTATTTTTTTTAAAAGCCTCCTGAGGAACGGTGAGTTCCTCCATAGGGAAAAGATTGAGGCGGGTGAAAATTTCTGAGTGAACGTCCCAACTAGGTTGATGCGTTCGCTTGCCTACAAAACACACACCTCTCTTTTAATTCCATTAATTACTCTCCAAAGAGGATCAAGTACAATCAAGCAAAGCTCGGGGTTTACAAAGACGTTACTCGCATCGAAAGGTAAAAAAACGCCTATTACACGAATAAATAAACCTACAATGATAATAACACGTAAGAACAACATCCGTAACGTCATCTTCTTCTTTGAAAATATTCTTATTTCATCTTCGCCAAATATTCCATGCAATCATAAACCAAAGCGATGTCGCAAAATCCCTACATGGTCCTGCGCGGAAAAGAGCTCGCCAACATTAATGTCCCAATTCCGGAATCGTCATCGTCACCTCAAATAACCGAAAGAGATCACACCACGTCAATCTAGCCTTCGAGCAATGAAACAACGCATGGTCTATTGTCTCGGAAGAACCACAAAACGGACAAACATCATTCTGCACACACCCTCTACGAAGTAGAAATGCTTTCGACGGAATCCTTCCATGCCAAACAAGCCAACCGAAGAACTTAACCTTCGGTATGAGACACGACTTCCAAATGAGCTTAAAATCCACAAGTGGTAAACGATTAAACGATGCACAAACTCGCTTGCAAAACTCCCTAGCCGTGAATTTTCGATTCACTTCAGCCCCCCAGCAGAACACGTAGGCAGCAGCTCCGAATGCCACAGCTCTCTCCAATTGATCATCCAAAACATCGGTACCATGCATGACAATAGTCAGGTTTGATTGTGCTATTCAATTCCTTAGCTGCATACATCTTTCCCGAAGATTAATTCGAGGAATCCTCTTCCAAAATGGTCTCACAAAGGGCGTCGAACTAAAAATATATGTGCAACCCTCCAATATCGAGCAGTCCTTACGGTTACAAATACTGTATAGATCCTCAAATAATAACACTAAAGACACATTCGATGTCCAATTATCGAACCAAAAGGATGCTTCAGCCCCATTACCCACCTTCACACGCGTATTAGACTTGAACACATTCTACAAATTTGAGTTTGCAACACAACATGCAATAATTTCTCTCCATACATGCAACAATCCCCTCAAGTCTTCCTTTTCTAAAACAGCCCAAGACGTGAACCCATATCTCTTAACACATAACTCATACCAAAATGACGATTTATCGACGTTCTTCAATCTCCAAATCCACTTCAACAAGAAACTACAATTAACTACCTTAAAATCCCTTATATAAAGACCACCGTCAACCATAGGAAGCATAATCGTGTCCCATCCCACTTTACATAATCCCCTTGACAATGCGTCACCTTTCCATAAAAAATTCCTCATGAGGCGAACCAACTTATCATTCATCCACGATGGAAGCCTATAAATCGGCAACGACGCAAGTACCGACTTTAGCAATACCACTCTTCCAATATACGATAGACATTGCCCTTTCCATCCTTGCAAACGATTATGGAACTTCGCTATTAAGGGGTTCCAACTTGAAATTGGAATCCTTTTATAGCTCAACGGGACGCCAAGGTAATTAATCGGAAATTTTTCACTCTTACAACCAAGCAATTCGACAGCATGTTCAGCCCTCGCTTCCGTTACATTAATTCCAATTAACGAACTTTTGGTGAAATTGATGCTCAATCCCGACACCACCTCGAAGCACTTTAGAATTCTCAATATCGTAGGGAAAAGTGCCTTATTAGCTGGAATAAAACATAATGTATCATCCGCAAATTGTAGCAATGAAACATCTCTCTCAGAGCCTCTAATTCGGAACCCCGATAAAATACCCATACGGACACTCGCATCAAATAATTGCTTCAACCCTTCTATGGCTAAAACTAAGAAATCAGGTCACCTTGCTTCACTCCACGTTGCAAACGAATTGGCCTACACGGCTGCCCATTAATTAAAATTGATGTTGTCGTGCACTCGGAAAGCCACTTAATCCATGTTTCACTAAAATTCATTCTCCGTAAAACCGCATCAATAAAATCCCACGATATACAATCATATGCCTTCCTAAAATCAAGTTTAAGAACAAAACAAGATTGCCTACTAGCATGAACCGAATCTATTACCTCTGACGCAATGAAAGAGCAATCCTGTATGTTTCAACCCTTAACAAATGCAAATTGATTTTCTGAAATCAACTCCGGAAGACAAGGTTTATGTTGCGCCTCAAGGACCTTGGAAACTATCTTGTAAATCCCATGCACCAAAGCAATTGGCCTAAAATTATTTAAGGTCGATGATCCCGGAACCTTCGGAATAAGGATGATAAATGATGTTTTAATCAACGATGGTAGCATCCCGGTCGAAAACAGCCCATTAAACACTCCCATGATACTCACTTTCAACTCTTCCCAAAAACACTTGTAGAAAAAAAAGTAAAATCCACCCGAACCCGGCACCTTCCCTTGTTACATGCTTTAATCGCCTCCCAAACCTCAGCCTCGGAGAACGCACAAACCAGCCCGCCATTCATCCTTCCACTTACTTGCCGAAAACACAGCCCCTCCAATGAAAATGGAACCGACCGCCGAACGTCAAAGAGATCCTAGTAGTAGCCTCTAATTTCAGCAGTAATCAGCCTTTGATCACACTCTAATACACTGTTAACATCCAATTGTAAGATCCGATTGCCCCCATATCGAGCCATTGCCACACGATGAAAAAACTGTGTTATTGTGGCCTAAAAGAGTCCACTTCACCCTTGATAGTTGATAATAAATCTTTTCCAAAGTATTCCTATGCATTGCCAATTGAGAACGTACCTGGAATAATTCAGACCCACTTGGCCCATCAATAGGCCGAATTACCGAACTTGACATTAGCACAAGCACTCGCTCTTCAAGACTTTTAATTTTCTTCTCCAAACCCCCAAAATTCTCATTGTGCCACGGTCTAATCGTTTCCTTAAGCTTCCCAGGCTTAAAATCTATATCTCTATTCGGCCATCTTGTGCAAATTCTCCCCCATTTCGATTCAATATAAGGTAAAAACTCCGATTTGTCCAACCAAAAATTGAGCGACCGAAAGGGTATTCTACCCGGATTATTCAAAACATGTGACGAGAAAGCTATCGGTAAATGATCCGAGAGAGAAGAATCAACCGTCGATAAACTCAACATTGGCCACAACTCCGATTTGTCCCACCAAAAAATGAGTGACCGAAAGGGTATTCTACCCGGATTAATCAAAAGATGTGAATTGGTCCACGTGTAATCCCTTCCATTCAAAGGAATATCAAACAGCCTGTTATTGTTAACAAAGCTTCTAAACGTCAACATAGAGTTTGTTAAACCCCCACCGAACCGCTCCGAGCCGTGTAACACTTCATTAAAATCTCCACATACGATAACACCCCTATAATCCGAAAGTACCACTTCCAACTCATCCCAAAGATGCGACCTATCCACATGATTAGATGGACCATAAATGACCAAAACATGTACTACGCAGTAATTCCACACAAAGCGAACTAGCACCCATCTCGCATTTATAATTACAACACTCCCTTGTATTATCAAAGAGTTCCACTTGCCATGTGTTATTTAAAAGATGATTCTTGTGGAAAACAACTTACCATTGGTTGAATAGACTACAAGAGTGCCCCAATCTGGCAGAGAATAGTGAGACCCGTAGAAGGTGGATGACTTGGCTTTTCATTTCAAATTTCGAACTGGATAACCTTGATGTTCTTTTATTATTTGTCTGAGGTGGTTATCATCAACTTAAATTGATGTTATCTTAAATGTGTGTAGATTTTATCATTGCAGATTTTTGGAAACCAAACCCCCCTTTACAAGAAAAATAATTTTCAGATCTCGTTTCACAAATGAGTGAAATTACAATATACTTTCTTAAAATTGCCTTAAACGGAGTGTAAGTCATAAATTGTAAAAGAAAATATAGCAACTACAAGATCAAATTGGTGAATATTTATAGTCAATACAGATGATATTATACAAAAAAAGAAATCCTCAAAAATTGGAGCAAAGATCAAAGGCCTTGTTTTCTTTATCTTCAATCTGATTCAATTAAGTTCAGTTCAAATCCATTAAGTTAGGTTCAGGTCTATAAATTTTAATTTTAATAACAATTATTCTGATTAATATTTTAATAAAAATTAATAGTAGAAATAATAACAATGATAAAAAAAATATTAATATAGAAAAATAATTATTATACAATGAAGTTAAAATTAATTATAAATATAATAAGAAAATTTTTTAAATAATAATAATTACTAGTGTTATTGATATAATAACATTGTTAATTTAATTATAATATAATATTATTTTTATTCAAATCATAGTATTGATTAATTAGAATGTGATATGAGACACTGACGCAAAAATATTTATTAATTAAAAAAACTTACATTTTTGTAATTCAATAATAAATGATAATTTAAATCCAAACTACAATATATTATAATAAATTATTATTAGTTCAAGTGTACTGTAACAATAATAATTATTTGAATTAAAAAATTTTAATAAAATGATTTTACGTATCATAACAATTTTTATTATTAATGGTATTAAAATTGTTTTATTAATTACTTTATATATGTAGTTATTAATAATACTATTGTAATAATTAGAATTAATAATTAATTATTTTTTTATATTTATTGGTTTTTACTATTATTTTAATAATTAGTATATTATTATAAGTTCAAGTTCATTAAGTTCAATTCATGTTTCAAAAGTTGATCGAGCCAAAAACAATTTTCAATAACAATTGCAAAGTATAAAACAAAGGGGCAAAACTAAGACATTGATCTCAATAATAAGTGGTAGTTTGAATCCAAACTACAATAAATTATAATAAATTATTATTAGTTCACGTGTAACTGTAACAATAATTATTATTTGAATAAAAAATTTTAATAAAATAATTTTATGCATTATAACAATTTTTATTATTAATGATAATAAACTTGTTTTATTAATTATTTTATATAGGTAGTTATTAATAATACTATTGTAATAATTAGTATTAATAATTAATTATTTTTTATATTTATTGGTTTTTACTATTATTTTAATAATTAGTATATTATTATAAATTCAAGTTCATTATTTTCAGTTCATCTTTCAAAAGTTGATCGAGTCAAATACAATTTTCAATAACAATTGCAAAGCATAAAACAGAGGGGCAAAACTAATACATTGATCGAGTCAAAAACAGCTCAGGCAAGACCAAGACTTTAAGATCTTCAGGATGCAAAACACACGTATCTAAACATGTATAGGTATAGCATCTAAACTCAATATCAATGACATTTGAAAAGCATTTTTTACTTTATTTATATGGACATGCAGGAGTTTTAAACTTAAATGCATAAAAGCATATTGACAATAATGATACCAATTTGTACGATTTAAAGCCAAAATATCATAACAATTACGATTAAGAATGAATTTCATTCAAGAATAAAACAACAGATTGTAATGGAGGTTTAGGCCATGTTCTCTTCACCTTCAATTTAATTCAGTTCAGTTTATATCCAGTTAAGTTAAGTTCAGTTCCGGTCCATTAATTTTAGTTTAATGATAATTATTCTAATTAATAATTTAAATAAAAATCAACAATAATGATAATAAGAAAAACAATGAAAAAAATATTAATATAGAAATTTAATTATTAAACAATGTAGTTAACATTAATCATAAATATAGTAAGAATAAATTTTAAATAGTAACAGTTACTCGTGTTATTGAAATAATAATAGAATTAATGTAACTACAGTATAATAATATTTGTAATTATAACGTGATATGAGACAACAAAACGAGAATGTTTATTGATTAAAATAAATTATTAAATTATTATGATCCAATAATAAATGATAATTTGAATACAAACTACAATAATATATTATAATAATTATTATTAATCCACGTGTAATGATAACAATAGTTATTATTTGAATAACAAGATTTAAATTAAATGATTTTACGTATCATAACATTTTTTTATTATTAATGTTATTACAGTTGTTTGATAATTATTATATATATATATATATATAATTATTAATATTGCTATTTGTAATAATCAGTAATAATGGTTTATTATTTTTTAATATTTATTGATTTATACTACTATTTTAAGAATTAGTGTATTATTATTAAATTATTAAATTAAGTTCAGTTAAATTTAGTTCAAATTTCAGAAGTAGTTGAAAAGATCAAAACCTTAATCAAACACTAAAATTACATGCAGAGAGGCATGATATGTGTTAGTGAACCACTTCAAAAATCAGATAATTTGTTAACAACCAAGTGTATGTATTTACCTACTGGGTTTAAAAGTAGACGAAACTTACCTCAATACATCTGATTCATATGTGATATCAAGGCCCATTAAAATCTCAAGGCCCATTAGAAGATCCAAAAATTATATGGACTAAACAAAGGTATGCCTCGGCACCACTACGCGCCGACACCATATCAGCATAACATCACGCCGAGGTATAGAATCACAAATTAAATAACCTTCGACATTACCCACCGCGCTTATGCCGAGACATCATCCTCAGAACCCACGTCAACTCTGACGTTTCTCTCTCCTCTGCCGCATTAAATGCATTACCAACTGGCAGAGATGAATCATTTAATGCTCCGACGGCGGACAAGACCTCCAAGCGGCTTGCCACACGTGTACCTCTTACAGATGAGTCCCACACATCATCATTACATGCAATCCTATAAATAGCAAGACAATCTCCCACTGTAGAGGTAACAGCTATTATTCTAAGAATACACTAAGACTACCCTTCTAAAAACACTGACTGGATCGTCGGAGGATCTTCGCCGGAAACACTTCCGGCCAAAGATTTGTTTTGCAGGACCCTTGAAGACTCGATAAGTGGAAGATCAATTTTGAAGGACATCAAATTGGTGCGGTGAGCGTGGAGAACAATCCTAAACAATGACTAGTCCCCCAAACAGACCGACGAAATCTCCTCCTCCGAGAACTGCCCTACTCCTGGACGCACCGGAGCCTAGAGACAAAGTAGGAACGGCAAAGGTGGTCACCGATGTTCCTCCAGCGCGGGCAGAAACACTCAGCTCCTCGAGACCAAGGACAAATGAGAAAAAGAAGAGGAAAGCAGAAAAATGAGACATGATGGCCATGCTTATCAAGCAAAACGAGCAGCAAAATGCGGCTATGGCCCTGATGCAAAGCATGATGAATGAAATCTTACATTCACTAAAGGAGGAGCAAGAAGTACTTAGAAAGCTCTGCCAAGAAAGGCGAATAAATGAATCAGAAACGAGGCACACATCACAAAGTTCCCCATCCGCGACTAGGCAGGACAGTTCACGGTACACGTAACACTGTCTCAAAACACCGGAAAAGGAAGGGACTCCGATGGCCAAAGAAAAAGAAAAAACCAAGTCTACCAAACCAAAAGAGGAGGTGGAAAGATCTCAAGGAAAGAATAAAAACTTGGCGCACAAGGCACGTTCCAAAGAACCCTTGGTTAGTGAGGAGAGCTCGGTGGAATCTAGACCCGAGATTCCCCAGAAGCACCGGCCGGATCGGAAGGAGTTGGAGGCCGTCATAGCCAAAAGGGTGGGCGAGCTCTTAGCAGAGAGGGAGATAGAAACGGGCATACCGGATATCGCGAAGACCGCATCACCTTTTAGTGCTCATATACGAGCAGAAAGATTCTCGAAGGGGTTTAAGCAGCCGCGCCTGCGAGAATATTCCGGGGTAGGAGACCCTACAGCACATATCCGCTATTTCCGGCAAGTTATGGAGGCAGCCGATGCTACGGATGCTATGCTATGCAAGTTATTCCCCACCACCCTCGTGACACCGGCAACACACTGGTTCGAGAGTCTAAAGCTAGGGTCGATAACAAACTTTGACATGATGGCCAGAAGCTTCACCATGTACTTTGTTACCTCCATTCCCCCAAGTCAGACAGTCCAAGACTTGCAAATGGTTCGGCAAAGAACGGAGGAAACCCTAGCCGAATTCGTAGAAAGCTTCCAGAAAGTGACCTTGGAAATTAGAGACTGCAACATAGATGTAGCTTCTGAAGCGATGGCGAGAAACTGCCGAAGTGCTGACCTAGCAAAGGATATTTCAACGGAGAGACCTACCACGTTGGCCGCGTTGATGTAGAAGGCCAGGAAGTGGGTGCGATGGGAAACTCATAAAAGAAACACGAAACAAATCGAAGCCGCGGTGAGGGAGGAACCTGCCAAGCGACGGGATTATGGAAAGAGAGACTCAGCAGGCCATCAGGCATATCGGCCGGTGTCGGCAAGGGGAGAAGCAGAGGATTCTCTTCCCTTCAATGTCAAAAGGAAGGAGATACTAATGTGGATCGAGAAAAATGGGGAAGGCATTTGATACTGCCCTCGAATGAAGCATAAAGGAAAGCCGGGAACATACTGCGAATTCCACAAAAGTGAGGGGCACGACACCGAAGAATGCAGAGAACTGGCTTGGGAGTTGAACAAAAAGGTTACGGAGGGTAGATTGAATCATTTCATTCCTCCCCCTCCAAGAGAAGAACGACATAGAGGCGGGCATCGGCCTGAACGAGGCTACCAACCACCCCGCCGCGACATCGAGCGAGGCTATCAACCGCCTCGCCAAGACAAAGGATGAGGCTATCAACCGCCTCACCAAGACGAAGGACGAGGCTATCAACCGCCTCGTCAAGACGAAGGACGAGGCTATCAACCGCCTCGTCAAGACGAAGGGCGAGGCTATCACCACCCAGCCAAGACAACAAACGAGACTGTCCACCGCCTCGCCAGGATGAAAGGCCAAACCATCCACCTCACCCCGAAGCTGAGACGAGCCGTCGACGAAGACAAAACGCCGAAGACCCACCCCCCCGGGAAATAATATACGTGATATCCGGTGGGACCAACCAAAAAAAGAGGAAGAGGAACATGTTCGACTACGATAACACGAACAGGGGAAGCGAGACATGCTACTCCTTCGCCCAAGAAAGGAAGCCCTTGCCCCACAATGACGCTTTGGTGATAGAAATGATGGTGGAAGGATACTAGGTGCGCCGTACACTGGTCGATACAGGAAGCTCAGTCAACGTGATGATTAGAGAAGTATACGAAGCTGTGGGAGGAAACCCCAACCATCTCGCCATACATCAGGCAACACTCATTGGCCTCGGCGGACATGCCACGCGGGTGTGCGGTTCAGCGAACTTGTCCATCTCCTTGAGGGACAGTAATCCCAAGTGGAAAACTCGAGCGGAGTTCTTGATTGTGGACATCCCGTTGGCTTACAACATAATTCTGGGACGCCCACTCATTATTGGTTTCGAGGGAGTCATTAATCTCAGGTACCTCACGCTGCAGATACCTACACATCAAGGGGTGGCCACCGCCCGAGGAAACTAACAGGCGGCCCGAGAGACCTATCTGATGTCCCTCAAGGCCGAGCCCCTGTCAGTTGATGAGCCTTATCGAGAAACGAATGTTGAACCGGCCGATGTAATGGTAACGGTCACCCTGGAGGAGGGGAAAGATATCCGCATGTTGGGCGGACTGACAGATAAGACCAAGGAGGAGATCCTAGCAACGTTAAGCGAAAAAATCCATGCTTTTGCGTGGACACCAGCGGATTTAAAAGGCGTCAGTCCGGACGTCGCCGAGCACAAATTGAATGTCCTCCCTCGGGCGAGACCGGTAAAGCAAAAACGTAGGAACCACGTACCGGAAAGACAGAGAGCTATCGAGGAGGAGATTTCCCGTCTATTAAAGGTCGGACATATCAAGGCGGTTCGTTACCCGGATTTGATTGCCAATGTAGTATTAGTAAAGAAGCCGAATGGGAAGTTCCGAATGTTCGTGGATTTCACATACCTAAATAAAGCATGCCCAAAGGACAGCTACCCTCTCCCAAGCATCGATATGTTGGTGGATGCCACGGCAGGCTACGCCATTTATTCCATGCTGGATGCAGCCTCGGGATACAACCAAATACCAATGGCTGAGGAAGACAAGGAAAAGACCTCTTTCATCACCCATGAGGGGATATACTGCTACAATGTCATGCCATTCGGTCTCAAAAACTCCGGAGCTACCTACCAAAGAATGGTCAATGCAATATTCGGGGATATGATAGGAAAGGAGGTGGAATTATACATAGACGACATGATAATCAAGAGTAAAGCTGAAGAGGACCATGCCGCCGACATAGCCCGAGTACTGACCTTACTGGAAAAATACGAGCTAAAATTGAACCCAGAAAAATGCGCCTTCGGCGTTACTGGAGGAAAATTCTTGGGCTACCTAGTCTCGCAGAGGGGTATAGAGGCCAACTCAGATAAAATAAAAGCTGTACTTCAGCTGCAAGAACCCCGAACCATCAAGGACGTTCAGCGCCTCAATGGTAAGCTCAATGCTTTGGGCCGCTTCATTTCTTGCGCGGCACAACGATGCATCCCTTTCTACAGAGCCTTGAAACTAAAGAAATTCGTGTGGGGAGAGGACTGCGCCGCAACCTTGGCTAAGATCAAATCCTTTCTGGTCTCCCAGCCACTGCTAAGTCACCCCGTAACCGGCGCCCCGCTGTATCTATACCTCAACACTTCGGAGGAAGCACTAGGAATGGTGCTCGTTAGGGAAGAAGGGGAGGATCAATTCCCCATCTATTATGGGAGCCGTGTTTTGAAGGGCGCCGAAATCAAATACAACCACATGGAGAAGTTGGCATTCGCTCTGATAATATCTTCTCAAAAATGGCGCCACTACTTCCAAGCTCACACGATCATAGTGCGAACCGACCTGCCGCTCAAGAAGACCCTCCAACGGCCCGAAACATCGGGACGCCTAGCCGAATGGTCTCTCAAGCTCGCCGAATTTGACGTCCACTTTGAACCAAGGATAGCAATGAAGGCGCAAGCGTTATCTAACTTTATGCAAGAAGCTCCACCACCGCAAGAATCACCGAAAGCGGCATGGAAAATATTCATTGATGGCAGCTCTAACAGCGCGGCGGCAAGCATTGGGGTATATATACAAGGCCCGAAAGGGATCATGATTCGGCAATCGGCCAGGCTGGAGTTCAAAGCATCCAATAACGCAGTAGAATATGAAGCACTAATATTCGGCTTAGAGATTATCCAGGCCATCAAACCCGACAGCGTTATAATATTCAGCGACTCAGGCCTAGTAGTCAAACAATTCGGCGGGGAATACAAAGTTAAGAATGGAGTCATGCGACAGTACCTTAACCGAATCACTGCCCTCATTAAACATATTCAAATGGAAGGTACAGAAATGACCATCGAACAGATTCCCAGGGTACTGAATGCCGAGGCCGACAGCTTAGCGAAGGGGGCCTCAAGTGAAGAGCAAGAAATCTTACTCCCTTGTATACCGTTACGGATACATGCCCCCAACATAACTATCGCCGAAGTATTACAGGCGGAAGTGGGGGATGAATGGTTCACTCTCATTAGAAAATATCTAGAACACAATGAGTTACCAACCGATGCCAGCCAAGCTCAAAAAATAGTGAGAAAATCCTTTCGCTACGCGATTATTGGCGGGCAGCTGTACCGAAAATTAATATCCCACCCATGGCTGAAATGCGTAGACCGAGTCAATGCCGATTACATATTGCGAGAAGTTCACAAAGGCCTCTGCGGCGGGCACGAAAAGAAGGATGTAATGGTCCGAAGGGCAAAGCTGCAAGGCTTCTACTGGCCGACTATGGAGCTAGACGCTAGCCGAATGGTTCAATCTTGTGAAGCGTGCCAGGCCTTTGCCAGGACAACCTCAGCACCAACTAGGCCGAGGGTTATAATACAAGCT